>JAECUM010022393.1:0-61518 GCA_016617855.1 Megalonaias nervosa | reverse complement strand
CTTTGAATGAATTCACGATAATCCCAAAATAGTGTTGTTACGACTCGTTGGCCTTAAACTAAGTAACAGAAATGAGCGAAAACCAGCAAGTTAAGTAAAATTCAACAATTAATTTATTACCGTTACAAACAAATGAAGCTTTAAAAAAACTTACAATATTGTGAATTAAATCTCAAATAGCCCTAAGCGCTCTATCACAAGTCTGAAAGTATCGAGTATTTCTAATGAATTCCTGTTGTATTCCGAATAAATTCCAGTCTTGAATGTGCTGATGCGCCAACAGTCTTAAATGCGCTGATGTTCCAACAATCTTCATGTATTACAATGATATTATTCAAAATGGCTTTAAATGAATTCTTAATAATCCTAACTCAGTGATTTAATCTTAAAGTAACAATGAGCACTTTGTAATTCCAATGAATAATTTAAATAAAAGTTCTCATATTAAAACTGAACGCAACTAAAAGACTGATTCCACTAAAGATCTTAAAATAGGAATAAATAGTTATGATTGAAACAATCAAAATCTAAAAACCTAATACACAATACGTGGATCAGGACGAGGGTCAAAGGTCACTTCCAGATCATTGTAAGTTGTAACATGTTTAACTAGAAGTATTAATTATCATAACATATAATCTACAGTCATCGACACGAATTTGCTATACAATACGTTGTTTACAAAATGACCTTCACAATCTATTACCATGGTCAAAAGCCAAACAAACAATGCAAATTAAATATTATAGTGTTAATCCAGACAATGAGCAATTTAGTCATTCCAATGAATGATTTGAATAATTGGTATAGAATAAAATTTTAAACAACGGTAAATAACTCCGCACACTGATTTTTAGATAGGAATTGATACCTTTTGTTTACCTCTAACTTAAATGCAAAACGTAAGCCACAATAAGATTACCAGGATGTGGGTCATACGTTCGCGCTTCCAAAACGTTCTATGGTCAAAAGGCCATATCAACCTATTTACAAATTACCATTGTATTAAATTATAATCTACAATCATGGACAAAAGTAGCTATTGTTACGTATAGGCTATTACAAAAGTAACAAAAGAAAAGAGTGAAGTCAACAAGCTTTGTAAATGTAACAAAATAATTTATTTCCCTAGAAAACAAAGTAAAAATATGAAAAAGGACTTACGGTTTGTGAATATAATCCAAAAATTAATCCTAGAATTCAAAAATATAGGTCCTATCACTAAAAAATTCTAATTGAATCCAAGTTCGAATCTCGATGAAGTTCCAATATGGAAGGCGATGACGTCCTCTATGACCAGTTTGTGTTGATGTGTCAACAGTTCCCTGTTGAGTCACCAAGAATATAATTCCGGCTTTTGAATTCCGAATAATTTAGTGAATGTCTTTGTCCAAGAATTTCGTTGAAGAAGAGTATTTTCCAGCGTGAATAAATTATTTTGAATAAAAAAAAACTCAAATCAAATGGCAACAACAGAAATACCTTTCAGCCTCAAGGTATTATTTTACAACTGACTCAGAAACACTGAGATTGAGAATTAAACCCCTACTAAGAAAGCATTTCAAACCCGCGTGATGGGTCATGTGGTCACCCTCTACAAGTCCATTAACACGTAGGGTAATATAGCCCTATGTAAGAATCAGATTCTCACACTGGAAATGAATTTAAAAATAAAAATGTTTACAACAGAGCTAACACGTGGGCTGAACATGACCTTGGTAATGACCAATCATTTTCACTCAATGTTTACAAAATCGGAACCAAGGTCAAGAACTAGGTTAGCTAAAAATACAATGTAGCAGTCTACTACGTTTTAATCAGGCTAAAAGAACTGAACTAAATTTACTGGGAAAAAATGTCAAATCCAGTAAAAATATTATCCTTACAATAAAATGTAATAAAACAAAAATAAAATAAAAGAAATCTAAAACACACAAATAATTTAATTACATCTACGTAACACTGTCTAAACATATCGTTTACAAATGACAATATGCTTATCCAATAGTGTACAAAATTTAAGCACACACAAGTGTTTGATATATGAAGTGCTTATTAGTTAACGCTCAACATTTCGAAGATTCAAAATTTTGACACTTTCTTGAAGCAAATACAAAATTATTAAAACCTTACAATTATTAACTTTAGAGATTTGTTCCCGTCCCCTCCTCCCGTTCCGAATAATTAAGGCTTTCATGTTTCTCTGTCACTTATTAGGCTTTTTTTATGATCGTTTTCCCTAAAGTACAAAATGGAATTTGGAAAAGTAAATTTTTATTAGGGTTGTTTTTTTTTACTTTATGGTTTAAATTTAGTGATGGACACTGTTGGGTTAAATCCACTTTTTTTTTTTTTTTTTTTTTTTTTTTTTTTTTTTTTTACCTAGATCTAAATATTTTGCCAATGTCGGTTTTGGGGGCGCCACCTTTACCCCATCATGGAGTAATTTTATTGGGTTTGTTTCCTTGCCGCATCGCTCCGGTGGCCTAGTGGTTATAGCGTCAGCATCGGATGCGGGTTCGAACCCCAACTGAGTCATGCCAAAGACATAAAAATGGTACTAACAGCTGCCTCGCTAGGCGCTCAGCAATACGAGGTTAGTGTTAAGACTGGTCGGCCTGGTGTCAGGATAATGTGGCTGCGTGGGACATGGTGTCACGTGTTTGCGGCAGGATGCCCCAGTGCTAGACATCACTGTAAACTGCCACAATGCAGACATCGTAGCTATATGACTGAAAAATTGTTAAAGCTACGTCAAAAATCCAAATCTCTCTCTCTCTCTCTCTCTCTCTCTCTCTCTCTCTCTCTCTCTCTCTCTCTCACACACACACACACACACACACACACAGAGTTTCCTTGCCCTGTATCCTTGACTGTCCCATTTGGAGAGCAAATTTCTTTCAATGACAGTTGCTTTTTGGGTCTATTGTGCAATACTAACGTCTCTTTTGCTGTTTGGTACATCGATGTGTACATAATCGTTAGTAGTGCTGCGTGCAACAAGGCGAACTCTTACGATCAAACGGGTCTGTGGATTATTGGGACAAAGGGAAATTACCTTTAATCTTCCGTGGTTTTGTTGTTGTTGATAATGGTGGTGTTTTTTCTGTACATGGGGGACAATGGAAAATTCACATTAGGTTAGAATTTTGGGGGCATTCTGGGAACATGTTGAAATCCTTGTACGAAATATCTAATGTACTGTCCTTTATAAATTCTGTATGAACTCAGAAATGGGGAGGAGTTAGAATTTTGGCTATGTTACATTTAAGATTCTCACTGTAATTGACAGGGCCGACAAAGGGGGGGGGAGACAACCAGGGATATATCCCCGGGGCCCGGGCCGGTAAGGGGGCCAGGGCCGAGCAACATTTTTTATTTTTATAAAAGAAAAAGTTTGTTTGAACAAGAACTTGGAGAGGCCCGGGTGTTTCTTACCTCAGGACCCGTGATCGCTCTCTATGGCCCTGGTAATTGATACTTGTAATACGGGGATATTACTGGCTACATGTGTTACTATTACTGTGATGTCGTATTTGTATTATTGTTTTGCATGTAAAACGCACGTGCAATGAAAGGAAACAAATCGCCTGTTCCCGAGAAGTCATATTGTATTGGTGTGTTTGCACGCGTTACACACGTGAAATGAAAGGGAACCTATGGCTTGAGAAGTTGTACTGCCTGAAGGTCAAATTAGAGATCTGTTTTCATGGACGATGGTAGCATGAAACCCGTTTTCTCTTTCACGGGACAATAAAGAGAAAATGTTTTAAAGGTATTGCATTGTTTCATTATTTGTTTTTTTATATATAAATTTATGTATTTTTTGAGGGGTGGGGGTCGATGAACTCGGAAATCAAAGCGTGTGAAAAGCTACCGCTGTTTACATTTTGCACCAGAGAAATCTTCGATGAGCAGTCGGATTAATATGTCGTTAATTTACATGACTCGACTATGATACGTAGCCAGATGTCACATTTTGAAGCTATTTCTGAAACTTTTCAATTAAAAATAAACAAGTAGCATGTTTCAGTCGTTCAAGTTTTATACTAATGGCATGACTATAATTTCTGCCCTTTAGAAGTTGTGTAGTTCTGCAAACTACTGCTTTAAGATTTGTCATAAGTATGTGCAATGGTGCAATGCCTGATTTAAGAACTTGAAAGTCATATTGCTCAAGGGTTAAAGGGGTATTTATATTGGACTTCTTCAATCTGCTGAATTGTTTGGCATTTTCCTTCAACTGATATCTAAACAAGCCCATCATGACTCAGATAAGGCAGGTTTGTTCTGAAATCTACGTAATCCATAATCTCTACGGTCCCAAGAATGACTATAGTCACGTGACAAGAAAACTGAACTGCTCTGTACGGTCATGATATATTTCACAATCAATTATACGACGTGTGAGATTTGTTTTATTAAACTCCTTAGAAAAAACTAAGGATCTTATATTCATGTCCAAGAGATCGTAGTCAGTTCACGCTAGACATATTTTGATGGGATTATATCTATTTTGGGACTTAAGTAGACTAACGTTGGAAGGCCACACTCAAACATTTAACTCTCTCATGCACTGAAAAATCACAGATGGTCAACAAGCTAAGTTTCGCTAAAATATTGTTATCTCACTCTAGAAATTCCAAGGTATCAATAACGAATTTGGTTCCATTTCGCAGCAATTCTGACAGATCTTAAGAAAATTTACATTACATGGATTTTACAGACAGGATTTATAAAAGGATTACTCAATGGCTTATGAATGAAATTATAGTTTAGAACTGATGCACATAGAGCGTATGTCTGATGTTAATAATTGTAAACATACATGAGTCACAGTCCGGACTTGAAGAATGGAAATAACTTTTAGTAAAGTTTGAATTATTCATAGAACATAGGATAGAGCAACCAGTTTTGGTGCAGAAATGCATTTTGTCTATGAATTATATAAGTTCAGCGCTAAATGAACTAAGATTTAAAAAATGGGAGTAACCGTCGAATACGATGAATGATTTGCTTTTACACTGATTACGTCTCTAATGTAGAGTGGCAGAATGCTTCTAATATGATTCAGTTCTATATTCCGACAGACAGCAGAGTAAATGTCTGGTATTCACACACACACACACACACGTATATATATATATATATATATATATATATATATATATATATATATATATATATATATATATATATATATATATATATATATCGATGGATGTTTATGGTTTATATTATATATTTATTCCAACATCTACCCATCGTGCAGGTTAAATGGTAATAGTAGACTTAGTATAAAGGTCACATACCAGACAAGGCGCACGGGCGCACGGACAGATAAGGTGAATCGCACATATCACCTGCTTCCTGAATCACGGGACAGGATTGTTTTAAAAAATTAAACGCTAAAATAGAAATGAAGCAGAATACTACAGGATATAATTAAGCAAAATATAGCATCGTCAAAAGAGAAAATTAGGATGTTTTGTTTATTCAAAATGATGACAATAAGTATATTTGATCAGTGAAATATTTCAAAAATACATTCCTGGCAGATGAATATCCCTCAGCAAGGCTTTGTCATTCATTTCGGTCCTACAAGTAATGCGTGCGCTATGTCCCACATCTTAGCTCCATCACTCAGAAAAAGAAAAACAATTTATGTTGCTAGTAGATCAAAACCGACTTCGACGTTACTGTAAAGAAGGAGTCAATCAGAAAAGTATGTTACTGCAGTGAAGGAGTTGAAAAATGAAGCATGTAACTACAGCGGAGTCGACAAGAAAAGCATGTTACTGTAGAAAATGAGTTGACAACGGAAACATGTTACTGTAAAGAGCTGACAAGGGAAGCATGTTATTGTAGTGAAGGAATTGACCAGGGAATCATGTTAATGTAAGGCGTCGTCAAGGAAAGCATGTTACTGTAGAGAATGAGTTGACAAGAAAAGCATGTTATTGTAGTGAAGGAGTTGACAAGGAAAGCATATTACTGTAGAGAAGTAGTCGACAAAAGAAGCATGTAACTATGGAGGAGTCGACAAGGAAAGCATGTTACCGTAGAGAATGAGTTGACAAGGAAAGCATGTTACTGTAGTGAAAGAGTTGACAAGGAAAGCATGCTATTGTAGAGAATTAGTTGACAAGAGAAGGACGTTACCTTAGAGAAAGAGTAATAAAGGTAAGAGTCTTACTTTAGAATAGGAGTTGTCAAGAGAAGCATATTACTGTAAAGAAGTAGTTGGCAAAAGAAGCATGTTACTGTAGAGAAGTTGTAGAGAAGGAAAGCATATTACTATAGGGAAGGAGTCGACAAAGGCAGCACGTTACTCTCGAGAAGGATTCGACAAGGAAATGATGTTGCTCTAAACTTTCTAAAGCAATAGTCGACATGGAAGCAAGTTACTCAAGCGCAATAGTCGACAAGGAAAGCATGTTACTGTAGAGCAATAGTCGACAAGGAAGCATGTTACTATAGAGAAGAAATCGACAAATGGAAGCATGTTACGGTAGAGAAGTAGTCGACATGGGAAGTATGTCACTGTAGAGAAGTAGTCTAGAAATTAAGCATGTTATTGTATAGAAAGAGTCGATAAGGTATTATGTTATTGTTGAGAAGCAGTAGACAAGGAAGCATGTTGCCGTAGAGAAAGAGTCGACAAGGTGTTATGTCTGGAATCCATTCCGAACCTTCTATTCGTTTGGACATGTGAAGGAGCTTTTAAGACTATTGGGATTTAATTGACAGTACTCTAAGTTCCTCTTAAATTTTTATTTTATAACTAAGAGAATTGCATTATTTGTTAAGTTTTGGAAAACTAGATATGTTTTTCTCTTTCTGTTCTTTAGTTTAAGACCATAGAACCGTAACAAGAAACTGGGGGCTTGCATGGGATACGAACTGCATTAAAATATTTCAATGAAATTTGTTTATGAAATTTATAATCTCTGTTTCTGGGCTTTTCTTAGTCTCTAGTAAAGCTTTTAAATTTACGTATTTGAAAATTCTTTATTGAAATCAAGAAGCGTTCACAATATCATCTAAAGTGGAGAACTTTGTCCAACCCAGCAAGGTTAGAAGTCTTCAACAGAAAACGGGTTGCTTGGGATTGCAAGATATTATTGTATTTCGGAGGTTAAAGCTTCTTTTGGTAAAAAGAGACATATACTTTGGTTTGATTAGTAAGTATGTATCTGGCTCTAAAATGAAATTGAAAAAATGGTTCTTTAAAAACCCAGATGGAAATAGGGAAATAGAGGTAAGAAAGCTTAGCTTCAGAAAGAAGTGATGAAAATCAAAATCAAATGGAGAGAGAGAGAGAGAGAGAGAGAGAGAGAGAGAGAGAGAGAGAGAGAGAGAGAGAGAGAGAGAGAGAGAGAGAGAAGAAGAAGAAGAAGAAAGATACATAAGCAGAAATAAGAAAGGGAAATGCAATTGACATTACAACAATTAAAACTGGCAGGCGGGAAGCACTCTCCTCATTCACATACAAGCTCAAGTTTTGATGTTACTGAATATATTAAGTTAACATCCCCTTTGAGTAAAGAAGTACTGCTGACAATACGCAATGGTCAAGAGTGATTTGGACTTTATTACTACAAAGTGTATTTACTGGAAAAGCTCGTGAAGTCTACACTTCACTGTCGGTACAATAAATTTCTGATTATGATTTAGTAAAGGTATGTATTATGAAAGGTTGCGAGTTAGTACCTGAGGTAAATCGACAAAAGTTTAAGAATTTAGAAAAGAGACTAGACAAATCCATGTCTAATTAGCAAGGGAAAAAGAACAACTGTTTCATAGGTGGTTACCAGCCAAAACGGTTAGTCAAGATAAATATAACCTCATATAACCTCATCATAGACGAAGAGTTGAATTAAACAGTAATGAAAAAGGAGGTTTCTCCCCAACCCATCGACCAGTGTGAATTTTAGCTATTTTGGGGGGTCTTTTTGTACTTGTTTTGTGATTTTATACTGATGCACTCTCAAAACAAATACAAATTATTTTTTTATACTGCCCACACTGATTTAGAGACCCAAAAAATTGCTTTTTTCGCAAATGTGACAGTTAACAGCTGCCTTGAAGTCGGTCATCTGCATCTTTGTTAGCCTCATCATCTTAGCCGGTTCACTATTTTTTTTTTTATCTCATTGAGCTCACTAAACAAATTTTTTAATAACCACTGTGCTGGATCAACACCACGATACAACTTTATTGTTTTCGATTTACTTTTGATCAACCGATCAGACTAATTTGTAGGCTGCAGAAAACGGAATATGATTTTGAGTATTTGTTGTGAAAGATTTACTCGGGTCATTCATCGGCGTTTCTACTGTCTCAAATATCGCCTCGAAATCAGCGTAGATCACAAATAGTACTACTAGTTTTTAACTATTATTCGAGAACTCAACAAAAGCCTTTTCCTCTTTTGGCTTTGTGATTGCTTGTATTTCACGACAGACTAAGCTTTTGTTATGCTTGTCCAACATCTCACTTGTCTGAAAACCTTGCAAGCACTTGAAACAAAAATACTTAGCTGTCTTGTGTTGATTGTACTGCAACCTGACTAATCTGAAGAACTTTTTAATCAGCACATTGTGGTTGTTGTACAACAGCAGATTAATCGTTTCATCATTGGCGTTCTTGTTGATCAGTCTACGGTAAACAATAATTTTGTTTCTTAATCGGCTTTCTCCTCAACACCAAAGACGTTGATTGTGATATCAGGATTCAACTTCTCAAATTTCGGTATTTCTCGATCTGCTAGTGGAGACTGTAATCCGGCGATATTTACCTTATCAATATGCTCTCTGTATTTGTTAACACGTTCTGGGTGATGACAGTTTGATGGATGAACATGAGCCAGAACACACCACAGGAAGCAATAGTTCTCGTTGTTTTGAATGTTCAAACATGATTTTGTTTTTTGAATGAATTATGGTAATTTGACATAGGATGATCCTCTCAATGAGGCTGTCTTTCCAGTGTGAAATGTTATCTAATTAAATTTCTCAGATGTCCAAACGGAGCCACTTTGCTGATACGCCTCTACTTTGTTCATGTTCTCTTGATACAATTGATCAGCTATCTCAGCAACGTTATTACTTGGATAAATTGAAATTGATTTTCCTCCTCATCAACTTGTCTTTTCATAACATCATTTACGCTAACAATTAATTTTATACCGCCAACTATTGTTGATATTTTCCTTGGCATTATATAATGTGGTTTAGCTATTTCTTTAAATGGATGATCAAAATTTTCCTATAGACAAATGTGAATCAATATAAGAAATGATGTCCAAGATTATCTTGACTGAGGACTTTGATGACAGTGACTTTGATGATGATGTATTCTATCAGCACAGCAAGTATTTGTTGCATGCGGGCAATAAGCAAGGTCAAATCATGAACGTTAAGACCAGAAAAAACATTTGGTCGATTGTCGCCCTATGGTTATACCGTTATGGTCCGAACAAGATAGATTTACTGAGATGTTGTTGTGTCGTTTCATTTGGGAAGTTTTTAATGGTGATATACCAGAAGTGGAACGTGTATATCATGTCAATGGAGATAGAAAGAACAACGACATTGATAATTTAGCTTTGGATGATGAGTTCAAGACACATCCATTGTACGAAAACTACGAGGTGGACGAGGAATGATTAATAAGGAACAAGCGGATGAAAAAGGCTTTAGGAGCAATCACTAACACAGGCTACGTGCTTGTTGGAGTGACTAGCATTGATAAAAAACAAAAACATTATTCCTCTTATCGCTTTGTTTATGAAGCCTTTCATGGTGTTATACAAGATGGTCATCTGAACAGCATTAAAACTGATAATCAAATTTTTAATCTCAATGCAGTAACTGAGAAAGAAAATATTCAACGAGGAAACAGTGGAGGCAAGAGGGTGCCAAGACCAGTCTTATTAGTAAATCTAGAAACAGGAGACCAGATTGAATTTAAATTAAGTTATGGTGCTGGTAAACACTTTGATATCGTACCACCATCAGTTTAAAAGGTCGCCGATGGAATTTATCACTCAGCACATTCGAAACATCTCTCCGGAATTAGAATAAAGTTCATTTACCTGTAATAAAACAGATGTCTTTATCCAGCTTTCTCAGTAATCTACACAAGATGAGTGACCAATCAAACAAAGAACAAATCACAACAGTTCAAGTAACACAAACTCATGATGAATCTATTTACATCGCAGAGCAAGGTGAGGTTGTTGACGATGATCAACATGTTTATCAAAGATCCAAGACACGTTGCGAAAAAGGTAAACCAATTTGATTTAACACTCAGCGAGAAAGAACATTTTGATTCTGTGATGCGCCTGTTCATGAAAATCACAATTGCTGGTCGTATGAAGAATCTAAAGTTCGACTACATCTTCTCAAAAATCTCTGTGGTCATGCATCAACAAAACGTAATTACAAACAAGAGAAAGAACGAGTTAATCACACTTTGTAAACCTGTTAAGTGTACGCCAATAGTACTCAAGTACGAGAAGATCTTTAGTGACATAATACAAAGGCATTAAATTTTGTTTATTGTGCTAGTCAAGATCCAATTGTTAACGAGTCCGGGTAGCCCTCCACTTGACTAGGCTTCTGTTACCTCTTTTCATTAAAACTCTCTCAATGACAAAAACCTCTTGCTGTGCCTTTGTAGTTCCTGTTCGTAAAATGATCATGTTATGCCCTCACCATTAAGATCTTGCAGCTTGTAAGTTACTGGCGCAGTTGGTAATACCTTGTCAATGACAAATACCTCTTCTGTCCAATTTTTCTAATAACCCTTATTACAAATTTCTGACTCTGTCGTGCTTGTTGAACTTACTCCTCTTTGATAACTTGTCCAGATCTTGTTGATACTTCTCAAACCGATTTTTGTTGGCTACAACAGATTACTCAAGGCTTCGTTCGGTGTGATCCTTATTGATCTATGTTTAGTGTTATTGTACTCCTCGTCAACAATCGTCGATGTAGTTGTTTGTGTTATTTGCCGTCATGTTTTTATAGATCTTTTCCTTCAGTGTTCGATTGAACCGCTCAGCTATAACACTTTTACCCTCATTACCTGTCACATACTTCACAATATTGTGCTTATCCAGAAACTCTTCAAATGTTTTGTTAAAGAACTCGACTCCGTTATTTGTCCTCAGCTCGTTTGGTTGTCTCTCAAACATTTTGATAACGTCATGAAACGCAGTTGTTATTATATTGCCCATCTTATTTTTAACTGGTACACTAAATCCTAATCTGCTGAAGACATCAACAATATTTAACAAGTGCTTATTGCCTTGCTTATAATCAGCTAGTTGTCTCATGTTTGTCAGATCAGCTGCCCATATATCATCTACTGCGTTTGCAATTATCTTTCTTCGTAGAAAAACAATTTGGTTTGTGGAGTTCTCTAGCTAGTTGTTCCAGACAACACCTAGTTTGTGTTTTGTACCTATTATACGTTGTACAACTTTTCGATCGATACTTTCTCTTATGCCGGTGGGTTTCATTGTTGACAGCTCATCAAGCATCGCCTCATCACACCCGTGTTTATTGCCTGGTTTGTCACTGTAGCAAATATCATGTCTCATCGCAATTGCATCAATTTAATTGTAAGGTTCTTGTCCTGGTAGTGGTTGATCATGTTCGTCGAGTTGTTCATCCAACGGGTTCCACGGACCAGTGTACTTAATTTTTGGTAGTGTCCAACCGCCTTTTGGATCTTGGTAATTTGCCTATCAAACTGTGAACATCAATCTTACCGAAAGTTATTGGTTTGATTAAGGGAGCAAGTTGAAACGTTTCACCAATGATTTCTCTGCGTTTACACATTTTTACAGTAAATCACAATCTTATTGTCCTTGTTGGCTAGATGATAATCAACATCACAATTACAGCTCTTTATTTTACTATTGTTATTGTTTTATATTGTCATGTCCTCTGTTGGTGCAACTGTTAGCTCTTTTTTAACAAAGACAATTTTCCTCTTACCACAGTCTTTACACGCGCTCTTTATCATTTTTCTTTTGTTCTTTTATTAGTGTCTCTTCTGGATCAACGTTCTCTGTAAACCTCTTACACTTTAACTAATACGTGAGCTTGCTATATTCCCATTTTAGATAAAATTACAATGCGATCATTGTTGATTGACGGCATCGGGTCAAACTTAATTACAAAATCAATCACCTTTTTTTTTGCTCATGTGTTTGATAAAGCTAACACAGTAATAGCCACAACCTGCTGTTCCTAGTAATTGAAGCTGATTTGATGAGTACTTGATTGTGTCTTTAACGTAACCTTTTACTCGATCACTTGGTGGTAGCCCAAACGAATCAAAATAGTTGTTATTGATAAGAGCAACCAAATGCGTACCAGATCCATCATCGTAATCTTGTGTATTAATGACGCAACATGAGTCAGCTTTTCTTCGTTTTGGTAATTGGTCTTTGCTAAACACACCAATAACACTTTTTACACCAATCAGCTTTTTCTCAATATCGAAGTTAGTTAACGACGGAAAATCTTTGACTTCTTGCACCGCTGATGCTAAGGTCGACGTCTTCCAGATAGTGTCAGACCACGTCCTATTCCCAGAAGGTTTGGAAGAAAGCTTCCCGCTATTCCCGCCTCTCATCCTTATTTACCCGTCTTCATTTTGCTTGTCCTTGTTTTTCGTTTCTTCTGACCAGTTGTCTTTCTCTTAATCATTATTAGCTGGTTTGTACAAAATTGTCTTTATGCCACTACCAGTACGAGATCTGTCCATTGCTTTGGCTATTATACGCAATAATGATGATGGCATTGCCCCATCACCTGACACAGCTCGTTTTGTTGCCACGGAGTATTGCTCCTGATGCCTCAGCAACACCTAACGTTGCTAACAGCGGTAACATCTTTGGGGCTAGTGTCTTTATGATAGTTGCTATCGCAGAACCAAAGAAACCGCCTGTTTTGTTCATTTCCATCACCTGTGCAGACGATAGAATCAAGACAAATGATGAGCTGTTTGATAGCTTGTTTTTTATTCTTAGTTAACAGCAGTGCTGTCTATGATCCCCTCGTCGACCTTGGATCTATTCGCAAAGATACTCCTTCTCGCTATGAGGAAGTGCTAGCTAGCTTTCTCATTTGACCATAACTCAAATTAACATCTCCACGCGAATAAACCATATGTATTGTTATGTTCTAGATAAAATGTCTGTCAACTGTTGATTGCTAGCATCAACTATTAAATCTGCACTGCCATCTTACCCTTTATTGCATCAAATGTGATATATCTGTCTGGCGTGATAAGTGCATAAGCACCAAATTGAGCTCCTGGAGAACAGCTAGTGTAAAGTTTATTTCTGGTGAGTTTGATGTTCTTTCGCTGTGTTTACTAACATCGAAATGAAAATTTGAATATTAGTTGCAAACTCATCAAGCGATATTTGTGTTACATCACCAACGTCCTGGTGCTTTTGCATTGACTCAAGCAACATTGTGTAAGTTCTCGAGACATTAAGTGCTGCTGGTGTGAAATCACCTTCTAGTTCTCTGTCGGGGTATTTTTTCGAGTTGATTGATGCATAGGATCTATGCATCAATCTAGTAAGATCGAAATGAGAGAATATCATCTTATTTTGTTCTTATGGATTTGCGGATGGTCCTGGTCTAAAGACAACAAAAATATGACGTAGTAATTGTTCACTTGGAGCTCTCGCTGTTCTCCAACTGTGGGTTATAGCATTCGCCATTAACTTGTAATAGATCTTATTTTGAACAAAGTAAATCCTTTTTCTGAGAGTCTCTAACACCTACAGCATATAGCATTCCTTTGTTAACGATGGTACTAGCTTTGGGATCCAGATAAATAAATGTGTTATCTCAAACTCGCCGTTTGCAAAACCAGTTGCTCTTTGCTTGTAGTCATTTCGTTCGGCTCTACTGAGAATCAAAGTGTGCTTAACTCCTCTAAACACCGTGTTAACATCTCGGCAAAAACCATATATTGGTGTTAGCGGTAAAAGCATCGCTATGCTTGCACTACCATCAGTGAAAGAGATTCTCTTATCGAATCCCTCATTATAGTTTGTGTTTTTGTTTCTCCAGATTGGAATCATCTCACTTACTTTAAGCAGCATTGCAGCACCATCATCGGTTCAACCAGGCGGTGCGATACTAAGTGCATTACAAACTTTTGTCAGACATGCTCTAACCGTAGCCTGACCAGCCGGCGCATCTAGTGCAGCAATACCCAGACGATAACTAAGATCAATAAGATATTGTCTCACTGTGTCCAGATCAGCTGCTGCATTAGAACCAGGAACATGCAGTTCATGAGTAGGAGCGAAGTCACTAATGTCAGCTCCACCAGCGCTTGTGTCTTTGGACCAAAACATGTTATTTGCCGCTGATCTAGAATAATAATCGCTAAATGAAATCAAGTTCAATATTCTTCTAGCAGTCGCCAAATAATCTGAAATATCCTCAATTGTTTGACTAGCAATTTGATAACGTGCGCTTTTGAAAAGGTATCAACCATTGTTCTGTAATGTTACTACTGATCCAAGTGGATAATCAGGTGGAGCTGCTGCTTGTCTAAATTTTTCTCTTACCTCAGGAAAAATTTTATGCGACAACAGAAAGATGTCTTCGTCTCGAGTGTTTATTGTTCTCTGGCCAGGTTGATTAGGCACATTTGTGTTGTCGTCGTGATACTCAATGTACTCAAATTGTGTTGTTGAGTCATCAAAATCATCTATTTTACTGAAGTCAAGGTAATCTCTTGTTGACATTTATTTTGTTGATTACACAAAAGTGTCAGCTGATTGACCTATTAGGCCCTAACACTCATCTTACCGCCTTGAGCTTCAAGCAACATATGTCTATCTGATGTGATAAGTGCATAACGCCAAATGGTGCAGCTAGGTTAGCTGCTAATGTAAAGTTTATTTCAATATCAGCCGGCTCTGATAATCTTTCACTGTGTTTACTGACATCAAAATGAAAAATTGGGTAAATTGTTGCAAATTCACTTAATGATATTTGCACTCCAACACCAACATCTTGATACTTCTGCATCCGCTCAAGCAGCGTTGTGAAAGCTCTCGAGATGTTTAGTGTTGCTGGTGTGAAATCACATTCAAGTTCTTTGTCTGGGTATCTCCTCGAGTTAATCGAAGCGTAAATTCCTTTGACATTGAAGTGGTTAAATATCATTTTGTTTTCCTCTTGTGGATTTGCTCCACGTCCCGGCCTAAAAACAATAAAAATGTGTCTTAGTAACTGATCATCTGGAACAATTGTTACTCGCCAGTTGTGTGAGGTTGTTACTGGCATTTGCTCATAATAAACCTTGTTTTGTACAAAATACATTTTTCTGGTGAACGATTCGAGAAATGACGTTAGCTCAAGTTGTTTTGTTATTGACGGTATCACCTTCGGCATCGAGAGAGATAATTTTTTTTTTTCAAATTCACCGATGGCAACAGCAGCTGCTCTGTGCATGTAATTATCTGGTTCTGCTCTGTCAATAATAATTGTGTTTAATGCCCCTAAACACCGTGTTAACATCGCGACAAATCCAAAGATGGATGACAGCGGCAGAAACATTAAGTCAGTCGCACCAAGATCAGTTAGTGATCTTCTCTTAGCAAACCCTTCGTTGTACAAGACAATTTTTCTTTTGCGAAATAGTATTATCTATTCAATTTATTGAGCATCGCAGTACCAGCATCTGCTGCACCTAGTGGTGTGATTCTGAGCAAATTGCAGAGTCTTGTTAACGCTTCTCTAGCAGCGCAATCAACGACAAGTGGTGAAACGCCAACCACTCCAGCAATGCCCACTTGTGGGTTAATAGTATGAAGATAATTTCTGACAATCACAAGATCAGCTGCATTACCACCGGCGAAAACCAGTAACCCACCAAGAGGCACAATTTCATCGGCTTCAGCTGCTCCTCTATTGGTGTCCTTGCACCAAAACATGTTAGTTGCCGAGCTTTTTGAGTAATCATCGCTAAATGAAATCAAGTTTAATATTGTGCTGGCTATTGACAGATTGTTGCTGATGTCTTCAACTACTCTTATTGTCAATTCGATATTGAGCCCCACTGAAATTAGACCCACCATTGTTCTGTAATGTAACAACTGTTCCAGCAGGTTATGGATCACCATCTGCTTGTCTTATTACTCCTCTTACTTCGAGAAACGCTTTGTGAGGCAATAGAAAAATACCGTCATCTGTTGTGTTGATCTTTCTTCTTCTGATTAGGGTCGCTCGTGTTCTAGTCGAGATATTCAACATACTCAAACTGTGTTCTTGAATCGTCAAAATCATCGATCTTTTTGCATTCCAGATAGCCTCTCGTTGACATTTACTTTGTCAGTTGCATAAAATTATACTTGCATCAACCGTTGCTAGTAAATGCCAAAACCTAGGAGCTCATCTCTCAACTGCTGTTATTGTTTGTTTAAATTTTCATAGCATGTCCTCGCCTTGCGGTAATAATAGTTTTTTTAGTTGTCTTTATCATGGCAGAAGCAGTTTCTTTGCTTGGAGCAACTTCATTGACGGCTTTCCTTATCTCAACAGCTGTCGGCATTGGGACAGCAACTGGCTGCACTGCTCGTTGTCCGTTTATTTTGATCAACAGCTGTTCCAGCTGCTGATGCTGCACCAGTAGCAAGCGCCCTTGATGAATTAAATGCTATTGGTGCAACGTTATGGGCTATTCCTGGTATTGTTTCAATAAAACTTGTGAAAATGTGTTCTCCAAAAAACCACCTATTATCGTTCTCCTGTAAATTCTTTTAGTTGTAATTATTATATTGTGGTCATAAAATTAATCTGCCTTTCTCAGGTGTAAGTAGTAAGTTACTTGCTTGTTGTTAAGATTAAGTTAGTGTCATTCGGATACTAGTTATCCTTTTTTTGACGTTTATTGGGTAATAGATCATTTGTCTTGGTCGCATCTGTAGCTGAGATCCTGGGGGAACGTTAGGTAAAAACGAATAAATCATTTGTCTTCTGCTACCTACTGATGTAAATGAGCCTTCTGCTATTGAGCAGTTTATCAAAATGGTGATATCAATTGCTTTCTCCCCCTCATGTGATATTGTTGTTGCAACAGTGGGGCCGTATTGAGCTCGATTAAAAACCAAGTAGTGTACCTATCGTGTTAACTGGAGAAAAATCAACAAGATAATTACTTTTTAGTGTTATCTTAGCTCTTACTGTATTGTACTTGGGCTCAAGCAGAAAATCTTTTGGATCACCACCATTTGATGCAATCAACTGCTTTATTGTGTTAAGATCGGTGACGTTGTAGGCTCCTTGCGGTATTGCAAAAGATACCAAACACCAGTGGAATACCGAAAGTTGTCGTCGACTCCTGTCTTAACGTTGAATATCGAAGACCACATTGTGGCTGATATTAATCCGATCTCATATTGCTCTTTAGGGTCAAGTTGTAACGGCGGTGTGTACGTAACAGAAACATTTGAACTGTTCTCACTCGACTGCTATGAGTCAAACAACAATGTAGTGGAGTTCATTATAATTATAGTTCGACAAAATCAAGCTAGGTCGTTGCGAAGAATTTGATATTCAGCTGTTGTTATCATGTTGTTCTTTCTCAGGTGATCTAATATCTCGATTATCTCATTAGTGTCAGCACCAGACGACACCAATGACAATAATCTGTTGACTAGTTCATAATTCGATTGATAGATGTCAATACCACGACCGTATGTTGTAAACTTTCCAATAAATCGATCTAATGTTGGGTTTCTAAGTTTATTGAAGTTGTCTTTATAGTGTTGATACAGTGAGATTCCATCGTACTTAAAAACAGTTGCCTCACCAGTAATTAGTTTTGTTTTTTTTTATTCCCGTTCATATAGTTGACTAACATAGTGTTAAACATGTCGGATAAAAAGTAGTTTTTGATATAATTTTCATCACGTTTCTTCATGGAGTCAACAAACGATGTTTCTATTTGGCGGCTCAATTTATCTTTTAGAAGTTTAATTTTGTTGGGGTCTTCCTTATGAAATCTTTTGCTGCCGATGAATTTCGTGTCACCATCATCAAAATCAACAACGTCAAGTACACTAACAGGATTGAGATTTTTGATTACCGTTCATCAGCGTAAACTTCACGTTGTGAATCAGCTGTTAATAATGTGTTAATAATTGTGTTAATAATGTTATTAGTATCATCAACGTCGGTTTGAAGTTTATCGACTTCCGTTTTCATCTGATTTGCTATCATTTGCTGTTGTATCATCAAGAGCACCAGCTAGTCCTCTTTCTCTGATTCATTTTAGTTGTGTTGGTTCAAGTGTGGATTCAAATGATTTCTCGCCTAGTAAGGCTGTTTTCACTGGTTTGAACAGTTTTTCAAGATCCTGCTCTACTTCACTTTGGCCCAATCTTGACGCTGTCCAAGCTCTTTTCAGCAGTTTTCGTTGCTCAGTGAGTTTACTAAGGACAACTGGATCGTCCATTATAATAAATCATTGTACAAAATATTGTACTCTGGTGTGGACATGTTGTTGTTTGATCTGAGATAATCAAGTAGTTGAATAATTTCACTATCAATGTCCTCGCCGGTATTGCCTGCCTCTTTAGTAGAAATCAACAATAAGAGACGATCAACAAATCACCTGATGACTGGTACAACCCATATCCATGTTTCATCTGAATATTGTCCATAAAATGCTCCTTTGCTTTTTTTAGTGAATTTATCAAAGTTCTTGTTAAGGACATCAATTATCGTTCCAGTGTACATTGTCTGCTTCGACTCTTTTTCTTTCCGATCTCACTTTTACAACCATTAACTACACACAGCGGGATCTTGTAAACTGCGGCAAATAATATGTTTTTTGCGGCAGCATTAAAATCTTTATCAAATAAATCAAATGAGCCCTGTAAAAATCCATCAACCCTTTTTTTTATTTTCCTTAACAAAGTAAGTTACCTCTTTGTTCTTGATCTCCTCGCCTGACAACTCCAGAACATTGATGTAGCCCTTGCCTAATAGAGACTTCAACGCCTTAGTTACGACATCAGCGATTAGTCCACTAAAATCACATTAACCATATTGTACAATGTTGGTACGTCCTCACGTTTTATATCAATTTTTGGCATTTCAATTGGCTTTGACTCATCAGGTTGTTAAACCGGTTTCAACAGCTTTTTAAAATCTTCAGCCTTATCATCAACTTTCCTTTCAATTTAGCTATGACAGCATCTTGCTGTTCATCAATCGAACCCTTAAGACCTTTCTCCTTGGTATTCTTTGTTGTCCTAGGATCAGTGGTAGTATCAGTTGCTTTCTCACTTAGTATGGTAGTTGTCACTGGTTTGAATAGTTTAGCAGTCTTCCCCTCTGCTCTCTGCTCACCTAGTCTTGCAGCAGTCCAAACCTCCTTCAACTTTCGTTGCTTGATCAGCTTGCGCAGTATTTCCTTCTTGTCCATATTACTCTAGTCACACAAAAATTGATCCAGGTTATGACAAAATATCTTTGATCTATCATTTCAAACTTTGTCGTATAACAATAAAATCATGTTTTTGCTTGTTGAGTTGCGTTAATGCTCAGCAAACTTTTCTTTTGAGACATCACCGCATCGTTCTCTAGCAATGTTCTGAATATCTGTGTTGTCCAAGCCTGAAAATAGTATGTAACAACCAGCGTTTCGTCTGATGAATCGGTCGATGTAAAAAAAAAAAACCTTGTGCAAAATAGACTGTGTTGCAGCGTTTGTTTCTTGACAAAGAGAAATACGATTTTATCTTGTGCATCTCATCATACTCAAGTGGTATATCATCAAACACAAAAATTATATTTTCAGTGGCATCTAAGTCAGAAACTGAAGTCACCTGGTCTGGGTCTTTTAGCATAATAATGTCTTATACTACGCCTAACACATCACGCGACTGGTGATTGTAATCTTGAAGCAACTGATATTCATCTTGTCGTGGATTTGCTGTGTAAATGTAGACCTTGTCGTAATAAATGCCGTTGTTGAGTAACAAATCCATTAGCAAGTTGTTTTTGCCAGATCCAGTTCGACCGATTATAAGATAATGACAGTTGGGCAAGTTAACGTTGTGTTTGTGTGCCATAACGTTATCGGTGTCAAAGTTAATGATATTCATTATTTTAAGTTTTGTACAAAATACAAAATAAAAATAAGTTATTTCAGAAAATTTGAAACGATAATTGGAGGTATGGTTGCTGGTGATACTGTTGGTGATGATATTTATGTTTTACGTGGTGGTGATACTATGACAGGCAACTTGAACATGTCAGGCAAAAAGATAACAAATTTACATTAAGCGACCTGTTGTACCTATTGATATTGAAATTGAGGATGACAGTGAACCTGTATTTGTTACGAACAAAGAGGAGTGATCACTAACGTCATCCAAAAACGACAAGGGGTTTCTCCCCCACCATCTCCACAATAACAAAAAACGACTATAGCATGATCACTCAAAAACGAAGCTTAAGCACTAATCAAAAGAGAATTGCGCCATGATCAGTCAACGAAGATAGTCGCCATAGCAGCAATAAAAGGGGACTCCAACCAACCTTCATGGCTAAGTTTATAATCAGATTAGTTTTACGGGTAGTTTTCAAAATGATGATTAGTTTAGTGCTAGTTTTAGTAAACAAAACGTAAAAACACAAATTTTTTCGGCCTCTAAATCAGCACGGGAAATATAAAAATTGATTTGTATTTTTTTTGAGAGTGCATCAGGATAAAATCATAAAACAAGTACAAAAAGACCAAAATAATAGCTAAAATTGACACTGGCCGACGGGTTGGGGAGAATCCTCCTTTTTCATTAATACTGCAATCGTCAAGAGTGATTTGCAATTTATTACTACAAAGTGTAATTACTGGCAAAGCTCGCGAAGTCTACATTTCACTGTCTGTACAATAAATTTCTGATTATGATGTAGTAAAGGTATGTAATCTGACGGGTTGTCAGTTAGTACCATGAGGCATATCGACAAATGTTTAAGAATCTTAGAAAAGAGACGAGACAAATCCTTGTCTAATTAGCAAGGGAGAAAGAACAACTGTTTCATAGGTGGTTCTCAGCCAATACGGTTAGTCAAGATAAATATAACCTCATACAGCTCGTCATAGATGAAGAGTTCAATAAAACATCCTTTTGATGTCAGGACTTATCCTGATGAGCAAAGGGTAGAAAGTTTTGAGAATGCTGCTAGAACAGTTTCACTTTTCAATATGCCTTGCTCTCAGCAGTGATTTGGTAAAGAAAACATCTCAGTCTCATACGAATTCTTCCAAATCTCAATCTAGCACAACGTTTAGAAATCAAACTTCCAATAAGGCTGATCAGAAATCCTTATCTCTTCCTACGTATACTTACTGTAAGAAGAATTGGCACGTTTTTTCTGATTACTATAGATTGATAAATAAGCAACAGAATAAAGACAGAGCTATTCCAAAAGGTCGTGAATTGAAATCCACACATTGGTTAGATTAAACAAAAAATAGTCTGTTTTTATCACTGAGAATTATGAACTATTCATGTCGAAAGGTTATATGTCACTTATCAGAGAGTCGGCCAACATATCTCTATTAAAATATTAAGGGTCACAGATCCTTTTATTGGTCACTTTCGCTCCTGGTATTGATCACGGTGATCTTTTAACCACTCATTTTTCAATTCTAATCATTGTGACAAAGACAGTAACTCGTTCTCGAACAGGAACACGATTCTGTTTCTTTCAGAAAGCTGTAGGTGAATCACGTTGTCCAAAGGTTCTGAAGTAGCAACAACTAGTCAAAAATGGAATTAAAGTATGACATAAATACAAAAGAATGGAGATTGCAGTCTGCTGATAGAGTTCTGTCTATCTTGCCTACACCTCAAAATCCACTTAAAGTTAGGTATTATGGTCTTTATACAATAGGAAAGAGAGTAAGTGACCTCATTTCTATCATTAACACTCCTAGGAGGCAAAATCATAAACAACTCTGACATATGAATACATTAAAGCTGTACTTTAATAGAGATAGCCCTATTAATAATTAAATCAATTTATTTGTAAATGTCTCACACAGTGAGGATTTAAACGATGGAATGCAATTGGACTGTAGAGACTTTGGTTTAACAAGTCTTCAGAATTCAGAAATATTAAACAATCTGGACCATAAACTTTCTTATATACAGCCACAAGAAAAGAGTGACCTAAATCAGCTGTTTGAATATAAGCACTTGTTTCCACATGTTCCAACACAAAACAATAAAATCTACAAAATGTTGAAATGATCGATTCTGCACCAGTTCTGTGAAACAGCATCCTTACAAGATTAATCATCTTAAACAGGAATGTTCGCAAAAATTAATTCAGTATCTTCTAGAGAATGATTTTATTGAAACAAGTAAAAGTGACTGGAGTTCACTATGTATTCTTGTGCCGATACCAGATAATACTTTCCGTATGTGTACTGATCATAGAAAAGTTAACAGTGTCACCAAAACAGATGAGTTTCCAATACAAACAATCGATGACTGCATTTACAAAATTGGAATAGACAGATTATAAGCATTTTGTATTTTTGTTCCTGATACAAGACACTGCCTTCAATCCCCATGACTTTTATTCGCTTTATTAAACGAGCCACATACTATGAGCAACTAGTGGATTTAATAATTCGCAAAAATGAAGTAGTCAAACAGTAACCAGAGTCATATAAGATAGATACAGTAAGCTGAATCAGTCACCGGCAAAACGCCTATGACTCTACTGCGGTAGAAACATCTTTGAGGCTTGATACAGTAATATATGTTACGATTCTAATATGCAGAGCAAGCAGTGACTGCAATCGAAATTTAGTCTTATATACTTTATGCTGTGATTAAATTAGCCAGTAGGTACAGGTACGGATTATGTGAATCAGTACATTTTTTCTTTTATTTAGTGCGTAAACTCAAACATAAATAAGCTAGTGTGATTTAATCGAGCAATGTTTCAATTGGGCGTGCATTAAACCTGAGAACAAACTTAATACAAGCTTGTATTTGTACCGGTACCAGCTAAATCTGTTTTGGCTAATATAGGAAAATACCTGAATTATTTTAGTTTTGGTCGCGCTTGCAAACATTCGGTAGACCTAAATTTACAATGTATTGACTATTGGTGCTTACCCTTACACGGGACCATGTGTGGATATGCATAATATCATAAAATAGAGTTCAAAATGGTGTGTATTGTCGACATTAGCTTTTTACGGGGAGGGAACACTCACATATCTTTCAATACACCCCTTAGTTTTAAATACGAGATTTCGCATTTACTTTATGAACCCGGCAACAGCGCCGTCGATAACAACATCATGATATCAAACACAACATTGCCGGATTGAGACCAACTACTAGAGTACAATGTCCTTTAATACTTCGGGAGATGTTCGACGTCCGAGTTGGTAAAACATTAAAAAATGAATGTGAACTTGATGATGTAAAGTTGATATCAGTGATATATACGTTGGCACGCTAATCTTCGAGAACGTATTGACTTCCAGTGATCAATGGATTTCTAGTATGTCCTTTGGCAAGTTTGAGGCTCATTTGGGGCTGCACTGAAATCGTTGTAATTTAAATAGACTATACACGTTAGTTAGAACGTAAGATGTAAGAAAAGCTTAAAATTGATCCCGTGCCAATAATCTCAAACAAATAATTCAAAAACCAAAACTCGAACTGAACTATCTCCTTTTCTATTGAAGAATTACCGAGGTTTATATATGTATATATATATATATATATATATATATATATATATATATATATATATATATATATATATATACCGATCCTAATAATATTTTGAAAGAAATTAAAGAGACCTCAAATAGCAATATCGATCTTCCGACGACTGGAATATAAAAAAATTGACAGAAAAGTTTAAATAACTGTTTCGTTTGAATGCATCATACAAATTTCTCAAAGAGGCTCCTAATGTGTTTTATATAAGTTTCGGACAAATATCAGAAACATTTTGATAAATTAATTAACTTAGGAATGGTCTTTGAACAGCAACATTCCATGTTTGGTCATGCTGATGAGCAGATAAAAAATAAAATCTTTATTTGAAATCGTGGTAAAATAATTGACGCCGGTGACATTAAATAAATCATCCAATATATCTGAAAAGAGTGTATTTTCTGAGAATATGATGATATGTTCTAGCAGTAAGCAAGATCCCCATGAGCTAATCAATTGGGCAAATGTTTTTGATATTTATATAACAATATTCACGATACAACAGTACATGTTTTACAAAACGATATACCAAGATTTAAACTTAGAACAGCGCACTTGAGGAATTTCGTAATAACTATTATCAGACACAAGAAAACAAAAAAAGTATTAAGGAAATCTGCATTACTGGATACACAAGTACAACAACTAGCAATTATAATCGAGTTGGTGTAAAACTCAGTAATGGGTCATTTGAGCTTATTTGACACGATTCCTTTATTTAAAGATATTTTTTCTAATCCCGCAAGGGAATTTTACGATGAGGACCTTGATATATGAACAATTAATTATTTGAAAAAGGCTTATTCACAATTTTGTTATACAATTGGCGGACTCCATGCGTTTTTGTCTAAAATGCCATTGAAGGATTGTAACGAAGTAAAACGGCGGAGACTGATCATTGACAATCCCTAATCTAGGGTAGACATTGTATGACCTCTTTTTCGGGTCCAGTGATACAAAAACAGTATCCGAGATATATAAGAATCGCAAAATTGGATTTGATGCTCAAAATGGTAATATACGGGTGGGTGGCGTGTTGAGCATTGAATCATTTAAGCTCGTTTTAGACGAGATGAAATTAAGGGACATTCTTAATAATTTTATTGATGTATTTGTGAAGGATCATTCAGATAACGGGCCGGTTTATTTACAAGTCTCAGGTTTGGTATTTCAAATCAAAATAAATGAATGTCTCTCTTGCGTTTACGCAAAATTAGATAAACTTTAGATAAACTATATAAACTATAAAGGTGCATGAATGAAAAAATATGAACCATGCAGGAGAACGTTCCATTATGAATATTTTAAATCACATTTGCTCGCGTATCGTGTTGGCATAAGCGTGCGAGCATGCCTAAAATGTGGTATCGGAGTCAAATCACTTAATTAACTTTGCGAACCATGTGGATCTTTTCTTGAATGTTATCGCTCGCGTTGGCGATGGTTGCAGAAACACAGACACCTGTCATCTATGCACAAACAATTGTGATTGCACAGACACAGAATTAAATGAAATAATAGCTAGGATTGAAGCTAATACAGTTGCTGATTGTCACGGAATTATATAAATCCCTTTATTTATTAAATACATTTACTCGGGTTTCGTTTTTTGCGTACCACGATACCCGATGGTGATTTATGTATGTTGTACAATATCTCGAAATAGTGATTTCGGTTCATCCTATGCTGCACGTGCGAAGTATTTTCGATGGGAAAACCGAAAACAGCCAAGTGCACAGACGATGTAAGGCTGCATCGCCTGTGCATAAATGCCTCACCGTAAGACTAAATCTTTACATTACGGAACGTCTTGTCAGTGAGCAGTCTACTTAAGGACTTGCACATCTTCATCTGTAGATGTATGTGAATTATTTATTAATTTTTCTATGCGTATTATAAGTTATAACTATTGTACTACTACGTTTAGTTTTGTATATTTTCTATGTAGCTTCTTCTTACGTGGTATAGTGCAAATATTTTCTATTCTTGTTTGTGACTTAGCAAGAGATTTATATTGGCAATATAGAGTGGCATTTTAAGAAACGTTTAGCACCGTAGGATTCTTATCGGACACGGGTAGGTTCACTTCTGAACCTGTTTATTGCTTTGTAATGTTGTGCCGATAATGTAATTTGTATAGCTTACCGTATATAACGTCATTACGTGTTATCGCATATGCCCGTGTCATGCATAGTACACGGTGTTAGATGTATTTTCAGCTGATCGGAGTCGATGAGGTACCAGCTGTAGAGCTAACCATAGAAGTTGACCATAGCAGCTGTAAAGCTGAATCATAGCAGTCGTAGAGCTGAGTGAAAGTGTTGCTGGTCGAGTAGCAGGT
The DNA here is from genome assembly GCA_016617855.1 of Megalonaias nervosa. NCBI lineage: Eukaryota > Metazoa > Mollusca > Bivalvia > Unionida > Unionidae > Megalonaias > Megalonaias nervosa. The sequence continues at coordinate 35,353 of JAECUM010022393.1, read as the reverse complement.
GATCGGGTGTTGCTGACCGATTGGAGGGAGCTGATTGCATGATTGACCAAGGAATTGAATGGTGGTCGGTGACTACATGAAATACTGACTGCTTGACTGACCAGTGTGACTGGTAGCCAAGTGTACTAGTGACGGAGTGTTTTGTGTTACTCCATACATGTAACCTTTTAGCCGTGAACTAATTTTGGGGGTTGTTATACCCAGTGTTTTGGGACCGTAAAGATATTTTGTATGATATCTGTCCCTTTGTTTTCATCATTTTACTGTTTGAGTAAAGTACCTCATTCTTCACTATTTGAGTGAATACATTTTACTATATGAGTAAAGTACATAATTTTTACTATTTGAGTAAAACACATCATTCCTTTCGTCGTGTGAAATCACTGTGAATCATTAACCTTTGTCCTTTTACTGTGTAAGGCCATTTATTTGTAATCACATTTATGTTGCATTATTAGGTTCGTGTGGATTGTGTTAATTTTGTCTAATATTTGCATCTTATTCACGTACGTATAAATCATAATTCTTTTCTCATTCAAGTCATTCATTAATAAACATTGTATTTGTATCACCATCAAAAGTATTCTGTTATAAATCCGAAATCCAACCCGGTTATCTTGTTACACTGATCTTGGTAGAGTGCAAACATTAAAACAAGTTATTAACAGACTTTTCAATTAGATAAAGCGTTTCCAGTTAAAACAGATCGCGTAATAGCGTGGAATAAGAATACCAAGCGGCATGAAAAAAAGAATTGGACATAATGAGACCAATATTTACACTGGATCAATTTATTGCCGCATATAACCCATCACCAGATGCTAATGCAACAACATTTGCTAATACAGCAACGGCACAACAACTGAGGTAATTTTCATGTGAGCGTAATATACCTCAACTTTCCAGTGGGAGACGCGAATGCGTGCAACGACAATAAAATAAATACATCACAAGTTGCTAGCCATCCCCTTTGCGGGTTTGTTATACAAGGGTTACGTGTAACGGTCGAACTGAGCCACAAATGTTGTATCGTGGCCATGATTCGATTGAGGTTTTCGTTGAGTCCTTTAAAGTCAAGGCGAAATAGATCCGTCAACAGCTCTATTCACCCGCAGACATGATTATCAGCAGTGATAGTACTCTTGAGTTTTCCGAAGGCACTCATTGCTGTACCTGTGAAGGAAATTTCGATGGAACTGAAAATTGAAGCGAAGCGTGAAGCTTCTGGAGTTCGTGATCACATCACTGGGGCAAATAGAGGAACTGCACATGTTGCCTGTAACTGCGTGCCTGAGAAATTTTTCCACACTTCCATACACGTGTTTAAGCTCGATCCCGCACATTACTTCTCATCACCGGGAATGGCTTGGGATGAGTTGTTGTACAGAATAGACTTTTCCGCACAAGTAAAACCCAGACCACTCAAGAACAATGATACATTTCCGAAATCAGTTCATGAGACAATCATTGACCCTGCTGGATCAGGAAAAACAGTTGCTGAATATTATTTTACGACGATCTACATGGAAAATCGGTTATACGTGATTACGCCATCGTCTGATGGTCAGCCGTGTTATGATGCTCTGATCGTAAAGAAGCAATGAGGGCAAATCGTCCACGAGAAGCAAAGACGAGACGACAAAGTCGTCCACTATCGATTTCTTTCGCACAATTGATGAAGCATCTACCATTGACGATTTGGACGCAAGTAAAAATAATCTTGTGTGCAACGATGTGATGCTTGAAAATCATTTTGCAAACATGCTTAATGCATTTACGAGCAGAGGAGCTGAAGCAGGTGAAACTGTATTTAGAGAATATATGGCACTATACGTACCTCAGCTTGTAATACGCTCGGAGCCAAAACAGAAAGGAGAATTTCTAAGATAAATGCAACACGAAGAATCTCTAAGACAACAATAAAAAAAACTTCTCGGACAACAAGAATGTTTAAGACAACAACAGCAACAACAGCAACAACAGAAACAGACAGTTCCAAGTCGTGAGGCACGTACACACCAAACATCTACATTTGTACAGCCACAAATAGAAGAAACACGTGCAACTACACACCAGCCTTTGAAATTATTAGAACAAGCCGAATTAAAACTGATAATAAATTGGCTAAAGTAACAACCTAGACCCAAATTTTGCACAGAGGAAGAACGACCCGAATGGATAGAAGAACAACTAAAAAAGTTGGAAATGCAGGAACCCAAATGGACAGAAGAACAACTAAAATATTGGAAATGCAACAATCATCACCTACATTTACAGAAAGAACGATTTCGAATTGATTTAAGAAGAAATACGAATATGGGACCAGCAACAACTAAAACAATGAGAGGTTTTGATGATGGAATGTGTGACCCCAACGACCCTGCTTATGCAATGGAAACGCTCACGGGATAAAACGCGGACGGAGTCACTAGTAAGGCCGCATCGATTTGTCAACTGTTGCTCACCAAGCGCATTATGAATAGAATTAAACATGTCACTCGTTGATGCATGAATTTGTTCAAGATATCAGCGACGTATATTGCGGCACAGATGATGAGATCTGAGGCAATTGAAATATTTCGCGTTCTGCGCAAAATTTATGGTGCGATGCAACAGGTTGATGTAAATACAACCCAGAGCGTTACTCGATGGATAAGATTTCGTCAACAAAACCAGAATTTAATGAAACTTTTTCTTCACTTGTTACACAGCTGCTGAATCACACACAGTCGAAATTGCATTAGCATCATTGCGAGTTTATTACAATTAGCCTAATATGCAATCAAACCATTTGGTGGTCTTGGTTCAAATAACTCATCTATGTTTTCAGTAGACACTGGTGCTACCTGAAGCACAATTGAACGTCCTGCCGACGCGTACGACATAGATTCTATCAATGAAGAAATTCGACGTAAAATCACATTGTTTCCTGGCATAAAGTATAATTTCTGTACGTGAAAATGGGCCCACTCTCAGTTATGTCATCTCGATCGATTCAGCACCGTATGCAGTTGATATCAGAGACTCCTTAAGTGTGGCTGTTCAGGAATATATACGGTTTCGGTCTTCAACAACTGTTGAACCATCTGAGTTGATATCGATTACGCATGGTTTGCGTATCTTTCAGATTATAACAGTTATTTGACATTCTACCCATGTTGATTTTATCAAGACACGCACATTGTACAACTGTGGGGTGAAATATTGCTTATTCAATTGCACATTAGAGATCGACCTGATAATTAATTTAATGGCAGTCGTACGTGGACATGTAAGACAAGTGAGTGTAGTAAAGAGACAAAATCAACCATGCATAAACAATGGCCCAATTAAAAGATACATGAGGCCCGCATTTGATATGGTGCACCTGTGTTGGTGGATCGAAGCAAAAGAGATTGTCAGCATTACTCATACCCACCTATGGTCCCTGATCAACAGAAGTAGAATTACAAGTGCAGCACACATTTGGGTTTCTTCTTCTATGTGAAACCTTCTTGGACATTGAAGGAAAAACTTGTCCAAGACAATTTCGCCTGTGCTGATTCTCCCCCCCCCCCCAAAGAAAATCATGTTCTTTGTTCAACAGTACACCTTATTCCATCGACAGAAAGGAAATCAAATTTAAATTCTTGACAGAGTTAATGTTGCCATGTCGATTCGTGACTCGCTAGATACAATGATGATTATGCAACATCAGCTGGTCGAAATATGATGTTCATCAAGGATGCATTTGATAAAAACCGATTCTAACAGTATACGATTAGGGGACTTCAGAATAATGCACGCAACGCTAACTCCGATATGCGACCTGTACTCCGTGGCGCTAACAACGCTTTAAACGGAACCTCATTACAGCTTTCGTGTGCAATTTCCCTCAGTCACATATATGGGTTTTGTAGAAATGTTGGCAGAGTTTTGGGGTCAAATATAAGTTCACACTATCCCGTCAGAACCAATCGAACAATAAAATTTGGCGTGAAGCAGTTGCCGCTGCTGGTATAGTTTTGTTAGAAACAATAACATTGGTACCTATGTTATACCTTCCGCTATCTACAGAATCATGTTTACTATCGTTTATGCAATCTGGAACCGCTTCAATATCGGCGTTTCGCGCACGCTACAAAAAATGCGCACCCATCAAGAACTATGGGGGGGGGGGGGTAGTTTGCATGGTAATTAAGTATCCAACATGGCCCAACCACATCAAAAATGTTTACGTGGTGTTTCAACTTACAAATAGAGACAATTACCAAACCCAGACTAAGATAATATTTGGTAACTTAGAAGTGACTGAGGCATCTTTGCGGTTAAACGGTTATTGGAAACCCTCAGAAGACATTTGCATTGCCTGTATAGAAACCAATCATATTTCATGTGCATATCACAATCTGTGCTCGTATATGGACCGGCGTCAAAACGTAACACTAGTTTGCAAATTTCCCATCATGACTTCATAATGTTGTACCCTATTTATCATTTTTCATTGGAACATCTGGAGTTGTTTAGACAGTCCGTTGTCGGCATATATTTTCATGCACATGTTGGTGACGCTGGAGCTAGTTATCAACATTGTGCCGTGATACATTCTAATTTAACTCTGTTGTTGGAGTACGCTATTGGTCGAATGATGGTCATTGATGCACATGTGGAAAATTCATAGAGTAATAGACAGAAGTTCTTAAATCTATAACTGAACCCGTTTCATCTTTAAATAATAATGTCCTATCACGAAGTGAAGGTTGGCCTTAGTAGAAATCAGATGGGGAAAAAAACGCAATAAAAGACCAATTGCGGAGTTATATTGAGGATTTCTTCAACAACGTTAATAGGAATTGTCCAAGTGTCGTTGACCCAAACTCAACTGGATCAGCTTTCTATGGCCAAATGAAATGAAACTTCAGTGGTATTAAAATTATCCAAATCAGAGGTGATGCATTTGAAAAAGAATGGTGGAATATTTTCATTCCTTGCAGCGATTCCAGCGTTGTTAGCAGATGCGGCTCCAGCGGTTGCAAAAGTGGTCCCGTCAGGTGCTGTCGAAAACGCATACGAACATAAAAGATCATTTGATAACCAGGTACAAGTCATCGAATACCGTCTGTTAAAGTTCTTTGATTACCCGTTACAAGAATGGTGGAATATTTTCATTCCTTGCAGCGATTCCAGCGTTGTTAGCAGATGCGACTCGACCGGTTGCAAAAGCGGTCCCGTCAGAGGCTGTCGAAAAAGCATACTAACAATAAAGGTCCTTTGATAACCAGGTACAAGTCATCGTATACTGTCTGTCGAAATTCTTCGATTACCCGGTAATTTTTTATAACAGGATGCCACGCGGTTAACCAAAATTAGTAAAGCATTTTCGTGGTGTCTTTATGCGGAATGAATTTTGATCAATGGTGCCATGCACACGAGAAACCAGCATTGTCAACCTGGATTTGACAAAATGACTGACAACTCATTGGGTTGCATGTGTGGTATCACCTCGACATTGTTTGTATGTTTCGGAACACGAGTGGAATTCAGTCCGAACACAATATACTTCGGACATGTGATTGAAGTTTAATGATTGTTTGGGATTTCATTCACAAAATAATGAGTTCATCTTTAATTTTCATTTTATAACTTGGACAATTAAAATAATTGCTTTTTAAAAACTTGCTGGTTTTGTTAATTCTGTTACTATCTGGATAATTTTAATGTCACTAATGCATTAGTTTGTTTGGCTTCATTAAACTCATAAAATTGTGTTTGAGCCAAAATCACTGGGACAATTCAATTTAAATTTGGTGGGGAAATATTCAGTGTGACTCCACAATTGTTTTAATGTTTCATTTTCGCAATCTATTATATGATTGTGTGTTAAGTCAAGCAATATCACTTAAGAGGGTTCCTGACGACCGTACTACCGAAGAGAAACTAGAGTCACATAAAGGTTGCGAAATATTTTCTTGCTTTACTCTTGGCTATTATATTGTTCTGTAAGTGGAAACGCCACAAACATATGTTTTGGTGCGGTAAGACCATACGGGTACTTATCTGCCATTTAAACTGCAGCTTAAGAGTATTTAGTTGGTGCTCGTCTGTGGTATGTGAAAGAAACGACACCGTTGAAATGGTTCCGACCTCATAACGATAACAAATGGGACCCCGTGGTCAATGGTGGGGATAACACAGGCATCTACAATGTTAATATTTCTAGTACAACTCTTTCATTGGATGCATCTGCTCAACGCGAAACTGCATATTTGGAACTGTTCTTATGGGTTAATGTGACTGTATGTTTTGGCCCCAAAAATAACTGCGAGAACATCCCTCCAAAACCCAATATATGAATGAGGAAAGCAATGAAGCTCCAGAACGTTCCGTAACACTGCAAATCCATTGTTAAAAGTGCTGATATTGTCTAAAACTACATATTTTTATTTTTTATATATATATATTTTTTTTATAGTTTAGGCCGCATAATTAAATACGTTTGAGAATCCGCATTATTAGGTGTTTACTATATAAACATCACAGTGGGACAAAGCTGATCTCATATAATCATTATTTTATCTAGTAAGTCAAAAAATTATCGAGGCAATATCAACGTTGTCCAAAATGTATTCGATTTCCTTTCCATTTTTTCATTACATGCTATGGCAGTGTAACATTGTATGTTGGGCTTGACCTTGTCCAAAAATTGAATTCATTTCTGCTTGGCCCAAATCGACTTTTTTATTTTATTTATTGTAAACAATTAATACATAGCTAAACTATTATTTATGTCAATGGGTTTAAAATCAGTATTATTATTAATAGGCCTGTAATTCTTGGATTATTTTGGGATTTAATTCGCATTACCGTAAGTTCTTTTATTTTCATTTTTACTTTGTATTCTTGGGAAATATAATATTTGTTACACTTAACAAAGCTTGTTGTCTTTCACTTTTTTCTGTTACTTATTTGAAGAAAAAAGGCTCGTAACTATTGTTAACAGCTTTGTGATGAAGTACATTTTTGTTTGCGCAGGCCAGACATGAAATCATACCGCATCAGGGAATTCAGCCATACAATATTACTAAACAAAAATGTCACTGTACTACAGCAATGAATGTACAAGTCATGTTACTTTAACACAGTATTTAACATTGTCTAGCCAACTCTGCATTGCGTTTAATGACATGGTATGTTCTATTCCAATTGCAACAAGCCTTATCGTTATGATAGTCACCTCTATATATTACACGAATTGTGCGGAATTTTGTATCTCGTCTACTCCGCCGCGGTATAACCCAAAGCAATGCAAAGCACAAGCACGAAAGATAGATCACTGTTATCTACTTTTGCCCGTGGAGAGTAGCAACTCTCAAGATAACCGCATCCACCCATGACTGTGTATGCACCAATGTCACAGAGACGGAACTAAATGCAATAATGTAACTAATAGAGCGTCAAACGTAGGTGGCAATTACCTTATGTTGCCTGTATTGGAGCGCCACTATCCACGATGAATAGGCCAATCAAGTTGTTTGACTGACCTAAAAAACATTTCACGAAAATGCAAACCACTACGATAAAACCGTCATCAGAATGATATGTATGTCTCTCCTCTACTTAGCAGACCATTAAAAAAAAAAAAACGTTTAATTTGCACAACTCCCTATACCATTATTTTATTTTACGTTATGCGCAATATGTATTCCACTTATCGTGGATGTAGCACTGACCATTCTGGCTCCTGTAGAGCTGTGGACTGCCAATATCATCCTGAAATACAATCAAAAGGCAACCACGATCACAGTGGATTCAAACTTGTTGAATACTGACGTTCTTGTTAATAGCCTCACTTAACCTTATCTACAAGCTGTGTGATGCGCAAATGAACATAAATTACAATATTTTCTATATTAGAAACCCTTATATGACAAAGAGACCATCACTATCGCGCTTTCTGTAATCGGAGCAGCAGGGAGGGCGAATCCTACAAATGTTTCAGTTCGAGATTACGCTGAAAAATAAAGTTTCCTACGGAGACAAAAATACAGACGTCAATAACGTCAAAACCGAAATCTCTAACCGCCTCGAAACTTTCCTATTTGGGTTAGCTTATTTTTGTTAGTGTATTTTTTGACATTTATGATTTTGTTTTTTTATGGCGTGTTTGTTTATGCAACCTCTCACTCACTCGTTGTCGTCGCCCTCCCTGCTGCTGTGTTTTTCAGCCAAACATTTTATCGCGACCTACACGATATCTCGAACGAGGATCATGTACATTTATCGTGATAAATCCGTGTGGGGGTAGCTTGAATTTGAAAAGAAGTTTTTGAACTTAATCATTTGTCTCTGATCACTTTACATATTTGTGTATATCGCTGAGTAACATAAATTATATCTGTATTTTTGTGTCTACCTCGGGAAAATGTCCTAGCTGGATTTGATTGTTTGTCCTGCATCACATCATCATATACTACGAGATTATTAATACGTCCATCGAGATCATCCACAGATGGAGCTTCATCAATATCGGTGATAAAATCAACAATATCATTATCATCATCATCTTCATCCAACGACTTCGCTTCTTCATTAAAATCTTTAAGCACATCGTAGCATCGCTGATCATCTACGGATGGTGCCACCAAATAAAACTTATCCCACATTAGCCATCTCATTATTAGATTAAGCAATAATTGCGTCTTACCAGACCCAGATGGACCTATTATAATTGCTCTGAAAGAATTTGGTAACGCTGCATGATGCTTGATTGGCTCTTGCTTTCTTGTAGCTGAGAAGTTAATGATATCCATGCTGTACAAATATAATAAATAATATGAATTTGTATTGTGTTCGATGCAGAGCATTCACCCCCACCAGTGGATTAACAACAATAACAACAAAAAATAAAAAGCTTGCGCTTACAGGCAGGTGTGTAAAATGTGGTACAAGCTAATACAAATTTATTTCGTCTCGTACGAAGACAGGTGGTGATATCGCTGCTTCACTGGGAAAATTACCAGGGATTCAATGAGCTAAATAGCCAGGAGAAAAACAACTTCCTGGATATAATTATTGTGATCCTGAAACCCGACTTGATATCCGACTTGACGAAGGAGACCAACCAAGACCCGAAGAGTATCCAATAAATGCGATTGATTAAGCGTGCCACATTCATGATATTGCGTATAAAAGTTAAGATTTACAACAACGACATATTGCAGATGTGAAGTTGATTCACGCGTTAAATTCCATAAAAAATAAATCTCTCAGAGAAAAACTTGCTAGCTTCCTCGTAAAATCTACGATGAAAGGTAAACTAATGCTAGGTGCTGGTAATTAATCATAGATAATTATTATAATGGAATCAATTTGTTATAGCCCAAGAGGATATTGGAGGGGTAGAGCAGCGATTGGTCAACTTGCTGATTCAGCAGGTATTACACGTTCCATTGCTGTAAATTGGTTAGCACGACAGGCAATATGGCAAATTTATCTACCACCACCTAAACAAATTCAGCAGGCACATTTTGATGCAACGCTTCCAATGAAGTTCATCAAGCAGACATTTTGTTTTAACCTCATGATACTATTAAAACACGTAGACGTCAATCACGCACATACAGATACGCGTTAACTGTCGTTGACTTTGCAAGTAGATATAAAGAAGCAGAACCATTATCAACAAAAACAGCATCTGAAGTTGCATCTGCTTTTGAACGAATTTATCAACGTGGTGGTCTACGATGGCCACAGCTACTACAGGTGGATCCTGGCAAAGAATTTCTTGGCGCAGTATCATCTCTGATGAAACAACATAACGTCAAAATCAGGCGAGGGCATACCACAATTCATGCGATCAGACAATCGTTAAACGATTTAATCGAACACTTTCTGAGCGGTTATTTGGATATCAATATGCAAAGGAAATATCCACTGATCTTAAGCCCGTGGGCAAAAGATCTCGTGAATGGGTTGCAAGACTACCAAAGTGTAATAGCAGCGCTAAATAATGAAATTACTCGCGCAACTTTCATGAAACCCATCAGAGGGATCACAAAAAATTATACCAATACAACGACGTGACTCTTCCTCAAAACAACCAGTATTAGGTAATGTGACTGTAAGGCATTTGTATGAACCCAGTGAACTTGAAGGGGGTAAAAAAAAGAGCAACTGATTCTGTTTGGAGTGTGACCACACATAAAATTTCCGGTGTGGTAAGATCCACGGGTAGACTTTCAATCTACAAACTAGATTCAACTGCTCCTCAACGTGGATTTGTACTTGAACAATTACAAGCATTTCCTAAAGATACATAATTACCACCGCCTTCACTTCTGTAAAAGCAAAACACTAGCACCCCTACGTCGATTACACTCAAGACAGGTCAGTATCACATTTTCACGTGTGTGACCAAGATTATTATTAATTCTATCCACGGTGAATTGTTTTGGATTATTATTCGAATATTGCCACAACATTACTGTGTTACAGCTCGCACAATGATTATTCTGTTTTTGTTTCAGCGTCATCATAAAATCAATATCGAGATCAAAATCACGTTTATTTTTTTTTTGTTGTTGTTGATCAGATTGATGATAACCAACTAATTTTTTCTTGAGAACATCTTTAGTGTTTTTATCAGTTATTTCCTCGGTCATCACACAATCTATTACAACTCTCTTGAGCTGAGATATTTTTCTGACTCGAGAAACTGCTAGATAAACTAAATTTGACCATTCGATCCGATCATCTATAATCCAAATATTTGTATCCGAAATAGTTAATCCCTGCGACGGGAGAATCGTCATTGCGTAACCTAACGTCCATGGTGACTTATCCATCGTTAACGCGTTCTCAACTGTGCTAACATCAACAACAACACTATCATTAAGAACAAGCTTTTGTTTCTCATTCGTTCCTGGAATATCAACTTTTATATTCTGTTTTCGTGTATCTACTGGGCAATAACAAAGAGAAACAGGCAAATCCGAAAATCTTTCCTTGTGTAACAGAAATAATTTCTCCTGAAGTGTATCACGAACTATCTTACGACTTGCGACTATCAAATCAGTGGGCTTCCATAAATTCCAAAAATCATTCATCGTAGTCTCTGGAATTATTTCACGCATTATCTTACACTGAATTTTATCTGGCTGCAGTCTGATCAATCTTTAAATTCTTTCAGTTGTTCATCAATAACTCTATGATCATCAGTTATCTCCTCGTAATAATCAACTAACTTTTTCAGCCATTCGTGTGGAGATGATCCAACAAACGGTGGTGGTTGACCATGATCACCACACATGACGATCTCAGTATTTCTTGTCAACAACCAATCGAGAAATCGTTTTAATACCTCCAATGATAATATACAGATCTCATCCCAAATAATAATCTTAGGAATATGTCTCTCCCCATTCGCTCAGGAGTCCATGTATCTCCCTTCCTCCGAAAGAAACTGATATGTACACGAATTAACTCCACGTTCGTTCATTTCTCGTGCAAGTCTATGTGTGGGTGCCAAAACAATCATATCGGCGGATTTATTTAATCGTCGAAATAATTCAATCGCATGTGTTGTTTTACCAGAACCACTGCATCCGTTGAGATAAACAGTCTTATGAAGGGTTACAGGATCAAACACAGATGGAGCCGATGATAATTCCGATAAACGATTATTTTTACAATAATTATCCTCAGAAATATAATCAACAGATTCAGAATAATCAAGAATTTGTTCTCGTTTTATCCTCCACGATCCCCAATCAGTGTCATTGGAAAGATTTAGCCGTTTCAGTGATTCTATGTATTTTTTATTGATATAAAATGAATCTGTTGCGACTCTAACCGCGGTATCAGAAAATCTGTTTATCATCGATAATAAATTTATCGAAATATACCCAAGCATCGAAGATCTTAAATGAGTATACAGAGGTGATTCACCATCAGTATACCTCACGATTGTACCTAATTTAGTTCCATCAGATAAATAAACATATTCTCGGTAATGAAAGTGCCTCTCCCTCTGTTGTATCAACAATTATAAAATCCAATTCAGCATCATCCATGATTAATCTACAACAATGTCGTTTGTGATCATTTGATCCACCTTGTGTAAATTTACCAATTATTTTTCTCCCATGATCCTTTGCGAATTTATTTTCATAATCAGTTATATCAGGATTTTCTTCATCGGAGTATTTCTTCTGCTGTGGTAACCAAACTTGTTTTAGAGAATTATACGATACAATTGCTTCACTGAACGTCGATGACACCAAAATTCCCGTATTAATCATATATCTAACTAAAACTATTGGAACCCAACATTCTCCTGAAAAATGTTTCCTAAACCAAACATAAACAACCGGATGTAGATTCCGTGCTAGCTCGAATGACATAATTTTAGCAAATCCGGTGAGGTCAAAATCAGGTAAAGGTCCATTTATCGCAGCTCTGGTCATCTCGTGTGTTTGATGTCCAAATCTTTTGAAAATTCTCAGAACATTCTCTGTATCCAAGAAAACTTTCAGGGTAACATGCAACCATAAAAATAGATATAACATCTTTATAATCGTATTTACCATTCCATAATCCGCCGTGTCCGTCTTCGATGCAGCTTAGCAGCACGTCTTCAAGAAATTAAAATCGTGCTGGTTTCCATGAATTTTTCATCTGACCAGCAGGTGCAGCGACTGACGGAACGGTAAAACAATTGCTGAGTAATCGTTCGACAGTGATTTCATCACCGCCATCAGCGCCAATTTCATCGGTGTTCGTGTATTTCGATGCAAGATTTTTCATTTCGTCGTGGAGATATTCTGTACGATAAATATCTCCATTAGGCCGTACAAACTAATCATAGCGATTTTTATCGCTGTTCACATATTCTGAACTCTGAAACAACCACACGGATACAGGGTCACTCTTACTGATATTTCTGATAAAATCAAACATATCGCCGCTATAGAATTTAACATTTCGATTTTGTGGAAATACTGTTATATCCGAAGTCCACGCGTGTTCGTTATGATCAATAATTTCTATCGAAGTTCCATTTCTTTTATATTTCGTTTCGTATAAATCTCTCCGGTTAATGTCTTCACTCTTATTTGGAAATCTTAATTTTTTTCCAGTTCAGCAACATCTTTGACAGACGCTCCAGAATCTTTAACTGTTTCTGCCCACTCGTTTGTTATTTTGCGTCTTAAATCTGTCAAACCATTTCCTTGTTACGCGTTTGTGAAATGTTCTATGACTCGTTCAGCTACACAGTTTAGTCGAATTTCATCGCGAGAAAATTTCATTGGTAGAAGTTTATCGACGTTAAGTTTATCATTCATTGGATATATCGCAAACAACTGCCGTTACAGGATGTGCTCGTTCATAATAAGTTCTATTAATTCCAGTCAGTATTCCTGGTTTTGCATTTTTATTTATCGTTACAATACCTCCACTATGACCCTGACGAGACACGCGACCAGGATCATGTTTGTCACGGATAAAATCCATGTGTCGTCGTCGTGTTGCTACGATAAATTTTATTTGAAAAATATATTTTCGTGCAGGGTCGAGATAATTAATAATTATCTCTGCTTGTTTATCATTCATTGTAGCATCGACAACACCATCGGCAACAGCACCTGCGTCGCCTACAATTCTGAATGTTGACCATACATGAGCTGCACCATCATCGCGAAATTATTTCTTGGCTTCACTGATATGATTGATTAAAGTTTTATTTGTTAAATCAACCAAAGCTCGCCTTGGTAATTGAGCGGTTATTTTGTCGAGATCGAATCTGGCTTTAGAGGGCTTAATCACAGATAATCTAAAAAATTCCTCCTATATTATAATTGAGCCAAATATATATTTAAATTGAAGATTAATTATATCTATAATAATTGAAGCAAATAATAAATGCAAGTGGCTCATGGTCGGTTCATCACATCCTTGTAACAGGACTTGCATAAATGAATTCTGTGGATATCATATGCAAAGTGTTTGTAGGAGGAGTCTTGGACCAAAACCGTGCTTGCAATGTGGTGTTGAGATCAGAGGAAAAACGCAATTGTGTGTGCAATGAGGTGGTAAAACATACAGAGAGCTGAAACGATATTATGATTAAAAAAAATTACTTCGATGGTGTCGGTAATGAATCTCCTATAACAAACGCCAAAGACTATATCGCCAGATTTTCACCTCAACAATAAAATAATAATTTAGACAAATAATATTATTATATAAATGGAGCAAAATGAATATGTGAAGCATCCCATCATTAAAAAGTATGATGCATCTCGAGATGGTGTAAACAGGAAATGTCGATTATAAAAACAGTCGGTGCAGTTGATAATGCTGGTTATCTCAGATTTACTGTTGGGAAAGAAAGATATTTGTCTCATAGATTCTCTACGAATGTTTTCATGGACTGATCAAAGATGGATTTGTGATCGATCACATCAGTTGCAGAAAACTTGATAATTCTTTATGTAACTTACAAGCTATTACACAGAGTCTGTACGAAGTAATACAGGAAAATATACTAAATTTCCAAAAGTTGTTAAGTCTGTGAACACGGAGACTAGCGAAGAAATATTATTTCAATCAATGAATGCAGCTGGAAAATAATTTGATATTAACACGCGTTCGGTACAATATGTCGCAGATAATATAACCAAAGCGGCGTATTCAAGAAAATTTAACCAAAAAATAACATTTTGCTATGTATATATTGTAGTAGATAATGAAGGGAGATAACTCTGTCAAACAACGATTTCTCTGCTAGAGTAATTAAGTAGTTGCCCCGCTTGAAGGTGCGTAATATAATATGAATGTGCCGCGATTGTTCTCTTTTTTACTGTTTCTCAATTGCGCAAATTCCAGGTAAGTTATTTTAGCTCTTACCTGTAAGACAGGTAACATAGTTAATACGGGCCTACATGTTCTTTAATCTCGCGAATGACATCGTGTGCAGAAAATGTATGTGCGATTATCGAATGCAGATATTTTATAAATTATATTTTATGAAGTGTGTTTGGAAATTGAAATAAATCCACGCTACAGTTTGCAATAATTGTGATTTTATTCGGTATAACTGATCGCACGTAGGTTGCCTGCTTATCCAATATAGGTAACCTCAGTACAAATCACGCTCCGCTTGCGTATGTACACAAATCCAGGTGAAACAGCTATACAGACTACATGTACTCTTTAACTTCCGACATCTTGTGCAGAATTATCGAATGCAGATATTTTATACAGTATATTTTATAAAATGTCTTAGAAATTGAAATAAATCCACGCTACAGTTTACAATAATTGTTATTTTATTCAGTATACACTGATCGTGTGTAGTAGGCTGCCTGCTTATCCAGCATAGGTAACTTCATAATAATTTCTGAAACATATGTTTGTAAGAATGGGTCCTTGACATAGTGTTAGAATGTTGGATTCTCATACTGAGGCTTGGGGTTCTATTCCCGTAACAGACGTATCGTAGACGGTGGCGGTATGATGCCAATTTTTCCTAATATAGTGGGGGTCCACCCCAAGAGATTTCATGTACACTTCTCACCACGTCGAACAACGTGTGGGTGTATTTTTCACTCACTCCGGGGATTGATTTGGGGGTGTACATGAAACTGGAGCCCCCAAAATAAACGGCACCTTGATTGAGCTCTTAATCTCACAGAAGGGTACCCCACACAAGGACATTCAGAAAGAATGTCGCCAGAAAAAAAATCTTGAAGGGTGCCCCCATACAAGCCATAAGAAAGGCATCAATGAAGGGACCCTTCCACAGCAAATACTGGCCAATGAAGGGACCCCGTGGAATTATAACCGCTCATCATTGCTACAGTTTATTTTTGTTTAGAAACATTTTTATTGTATTTATTATTTTATTTATTTTTATTCAGATTTATTATGATTAATTTATTTTTATTTTTATTCTGATTCAGAATCAGATTTATTTTCATTTATATTCTGATTTAGATTCAGATTCGGATTTATTAGAAATATAATCATATTCATCAGATTCAGATTTATTATTATTTTTATTCTGATTCAGATTCAGATTTATTCAGAAATATTAGTATTATTCAGATTCAGATTTCTTCGGAAAATGTTCTGATTCAGATTTATTCTGGTTTCTGATTCTGATTCAGATTTATTTTTTATTTTTATTCTGATTTATCTTCAGATTCAGATTTATTATAATTTTTATTCTGATTCAGATTCAGATTTATTTTTATTTCAAACACATATTTATTATATAATGAAAATATTCATGCAATTATTTCTGTGATTAAAAAATTAAATGATGAGGATAAAGAATATCGGAACAGTTCGACCCTGAAAAAATTATAAATGATTTTGAAGTGCTTCAGGAACGGAAATATGATGGAAGATATACCCTAACAGCCGAGTATAGATTCATTAAGTTACTTCAACAAGCCAAGAAACAATCTCTACTTTATGTCGATGATGAGGATATTCAAAAATTTGTTTCACTCGCAAACGCGATTGAGAAAGTTCGATCAGAATTATCACGCGAATACGAAACAAAAAAAAGTATGAGTTCACGTGTGCGACAGCTAAAAAATTTATGTCTGATCGTGATTGTGATTGTAAAGTCACTGACGAAAGTCAAGAAGGATTATAAACGTGACTCATTCAGATTATAATATTTATTTTTATTCTGATACAGGTTCAGATTATGTATTTATTTTTATTCTGATACAGATTCAGATTCAGATTCTGATTATAATATTTTTTCTGATACAGATTATATCTTTTATTTTTATCTTTTATTCTGATTCTGATTTAGATTATAATATTTATTCTGATAATAATATTTATTCTGATTCAGGATTATAATATTGATTCCGATTCCGATTCCGATTCTGAGTATAATATTTATTCCGATCATTCAGATTCAAATTCTGATAATAATATTTATTCAGATTCAGATTATAATATTTATTCTGATTCAGATTTATTTATTTATTTATTTATTTTTTATTTTTTCCATTAATTGAGACTTTTCTACTATATTGATTACATCATTGATAATCTTACTACGAAATTTGTTTAGACAATAATAACACACCATCAATAGTTGTGCACGGGTTAATTTTTCCATCTCGGCAATTATTCCATCCATTATATTTATTCGTGTAATTTAATTTGAGAAGAGATCAGTCACGATGACGCTATTGGCGTTCTACAAACTCTACGAGCGTGAAGAACTTACGATGACGCTCTATGAGCGTACATACAAACTTATCGCCAGAGCTTCTTTTCGTAGGTCAAGTAAGTGTCCGGCCTGGTCAGTAAGTCTAAAATGTATCCGTGACAACAGCGGATTATGACATCTCAGATAAACTGGATTAACGGGTTCTGACACAATTATAAACCCAGGAGGTACTTCGGGGGTAAATGAATATAAGATATATCCCTATTGTGCTTGTTTGGGCTTTTCAACGTCTACTTGATAACTTCCATCAATAGCATCACACACCAAATTAACTGCGATAGTTGATGTGATCGCGACAACACCCGGTGATACATGACGACCTCCGCCGTATGGATCATTGTCATGTCTGAGAATAATTGCCGGTGGGGATATTTTTCTCCACGCGTCTACGATCTTGGGAAAGTATTCATCTATAACAGCGTCGACAGCAGGTTGCATTTTATCATTTTCAAGCCATTGTAATTTAAATTTTGGTAGATCTGCCTCTGTGATCTTAAAATATGCAAGAAAATTATCCTTATATGTTTCATCTGGATAACGTGGAGCGGGGCCAGTTAAAGTGCCTATTCTCAGTCTAGGACCTATATGAATTACAGTCTTTGTCACAGAACCATTAAAGAATTCAGCGTCAGATTTTACTAGACTCAGATATTGTATCGTTGTGATGATTTTTGTTTAAGATTATCGTTTGGAAACTCACATGTGTACTGCTGAAATAATTGTCGTAATTCATCACGTACACGTTTATGTTCTTGTGATATTTCTTTAGCCAGCGCTATACCACTCTTTGTTTGTTGCTTTAGGATTTCTTCAGTGTAAGTTACATCAGAGAATATCCATTGGATATATTTTTTACCATCAACATTGAAAGTTGCACGGAATTATTCGTCCTTCCATACACAAAGATTTCTATATTTTGGATATTTAGTAAATGCGAGTTTATCTGAAACATAATCAGCTCGTTTAAGTTCTGGAGGTCCTTGATAAACAGGTGCTACTTCTAGCCATCCTAATACAGTTCTGATCGATGATTGATGTATATCTACGGCGCAGTCAGGTGTTGATGTTTCTATCGCAGCTGCTAATGTTGGTTCATGAACCGTAATAGCGATTTTAGATTCTTTTCCTGTGAGAGACTTAATTCTGCGTTGGAATTCATTGTTGATCTGTTCGATTTGATAACTGCCCGTAGTAATACCTACAACTTGCCAATCTGGAGTTCCATCATATTTATTTTTAAAAGAAAACACTAATGAGTTATTTGCGGACAAACCACCAAATGATTTTGATCTAATATATTGCCAGCTGTGATATACTCGCAATTGTGCTAATGCTATTTCTTTGGTTGGAATTGCTGTTGAAAAGATAATATCGAATTCAGGATTAGTTGAGCTCGTTGATATCATCGTAGTTGTTGGTGGTGTTGTATTAGCGACGATTTGTGGGAGGTGTTCTTGTGATGTCATCGTTGATGATATTATTACTATGATTTACTTCCGGATTTTAAATCAGGATTTAAATTAAGGTGACTCTGTCTTTGTCGGAGAAGGCGAGTTTTGATTTCAAGTTGCCCAACCGGAGGTGTCGTGGTAAACCTTAATCAATTCCCCGAATTCCTGATCTGATATTGCTCCATCATTCAGCCCTGATGATATCAGTGATGATAATTTGGCGCGTGCGCGTGTCGCCGCTGAGAGCAATATTTCATATTCATGTAATTTATCAGCCGCACAATTAGATATATTTTTTGCAATTATATTAATAAGCAACACCGGTTATAGCTGCAACACCAAATCCCATTACTGGTGCTATTACATATGTGGCTGATAATGATCCGATTATAGTTGCTGTTCCAGCGACTACGGCAGATGCAGAATAAACAATAATGTCAGTAACAACGATACGTCTACGGTATCGGTATTTTTTTAATTTTTATTGTGTACTCGTCAATGATGTTTTTCAGTTGGGTCTGTAATAAACAAACTTGCTCGTATCTGTATTTGTTTACAATATTCAGATCGGACGTTTGTGAGATCATATACTCTAAAGTATTAAATAATCAATTAAGGTGTTTCAGCGACAAATTCCAGATACCACCAGTAAGACGCTGCCGTTAATTTTTTATCAGATGGTTCCAGCATAAACGTTTCTTCGACCGTTTGATTTAACACAATAGACACGGTTCCAGTAAAATTATCGGTTGAATGACGCCATGGAAATGTGGTAAATATCCTAAATTTTGCAGCGCTAAATACAGACAGCCCATACACACCAGTGACTTCCGCGGTATGTTTGATAGTGTTATTTTGCTGTGACCATATTGATGATCCTGATTATACTGTGTATACCACGTTGGTGATCTGTTTGTGAGGAATTTTAATCAGATTAGTTTTTTGAACGATATCAGGAATTCCACTGACAATATCTTCTAGTTTTGTGTTAATTTCAGAGATTTTCATGTCAGCAACCATTGGACTTCCAAAGAAATCATCTGCGATTTTATTAAGTTTTTGAAAATTTCTACGAGTATTTAAAAACATATTTACGTGAACGTCATACTCGGCTCGTAGTGTATTTAATTTGTCATCGATTGTAGTATCTCTATGATCCACATATTTATTTGTTGCTGCATCTTCATCACTTGTTGGTTCTCTTAAAACAACGATTTTATTTCTATTGATGTTGAGTTCACCTGTCATTGCATTACCGGTGGATCGTAAACGATCAGCAACACTTTTTGTAATTTCATTTCTGATAGTTGCGATTGATACATTTGAGTCTCTGATTCTACCGCCATCAGTAAATACTGGAATATTATCCGTGGTAGCACCGAGAACTCTACGAATTATGTCGATCCACTTAATATTATTCGTTGTTAGAACACCGTATCTATCTTAGAAAACAACAACTTCATCTCGGTCAACTCTAGAAAGTTTCATAATGTAAGCAAGTTCATCTTTTGTGGCGTACGTCGATAAATCAATATCATCTTTTTTTCTTGTCTTTGATAGAGGATCTTCCATAAATATCAACCATTATACGATTAGTGATTATTTTAAAGAGAACTCGTGTACGTATGTACAACTTCATGAGCATCATCGGAAGATTTTGAAATAGCATCGAGTACAGCAAGTGATTCACTGCCTCATATTGGCGGATCAGTTATTGTCTGTGTTGGTAATGTTGAATACCAGATTGGAATATTTTGATGTCCGCTGATATATTATCAAAATTCCTTAGGTGGTGCCAGTCCATACGAATCGAAATAAACAAATCCACGTGGATCAATCGCGTATGCAACCGAATGAGTACATGGACCAGATTTCTATCAAGATTGATGATACAGGTCTCAACACGAATTGGTTATTTTGGTTATGATCACGCATAAAAGCACCTCTGAAGTAATTTATATTTAATCGCTCAGCAGCATCAAGTAAATCAAAATTAGACACGTGAAATATCAACGATGTGTCCCGGGAAGTCTTAGACCTTTTTCGTACCATGAATAAGGAGTTCCTGACATTCTTAGAGCTTTCTCATTATTTTTTTGGGGGGGTATTCCTTTTCCTGTTGCTTTCCTTAATGCCATCCCAGCGGCAGTTCCAACAGCACCAAGTGCAGCTGCTTTTGCAACAGCTGGGGCTGCAGTGGCAATGATTTCTGGTATAGCTCCGAGAAGTGGAAAAATACCACCCGTCTTGGCAATGTAGCTAATGGCACCCGGAGACAGATCAAGTCGGTCGCCGGTCTTTGATCGTTTAGCGTCATTGAAATGCCTGAGTTGACGTTTAGTCAGTAATAGATTATTTGGACCACCTGAGATCTGTCCTCGTTGCAGGAATATTTTCATTTCCAAATTCTTTTTTGATACTGATTGTAATTTTTTAAACTGACCAGGAGTCAGAGTAACATTAACATGATGATATGGCATTATAATATCATGAGCTATTTAATTACATGTCTTCGACTGGAGCATCAATGACTCTCATTCGTCCATCAACATCTTCAAGCAACATTGTTTTATCTGGGAGTATAACAGAGACTGTTATGTAATTAGCAATAGCCGGCCCTCTTGCTATACGAACAAGAAAGTGTATTGTTACGTGTAGGCTCGTACAAATGTAACAAAAGTAAAGCCTGAAGTCAACAAGCTTTGTAAATTTTAACAAACTAATTTATTTCCCTAGAAAACAAGGTAACAATATGAAATAGGACTTACGGTTTGTGAAAATATTCCAAAATTAATCCGAGAATTAAAAAATACAAGTCCTATCACTAAACAGTTCTAATTGAATCCAGGTTCGAAACTCTATGAAGTTCCAAAATGGAAGGCGATGACGTCAGATGAGGTCGTTGTACTGATAGCAACAGTTCCTCGTTTAAACACAATTTATAATGTTCTGTTTAGAATTCCAGAATAAATCCTTGTCCCAGAATTTTTATAAGAAAAGCACTTGTGTTGTTTTCTAGAGAATTTAAATTATTAAATTCCAAAAAATAGAGGAACTTCAGAACAAACTGGCAACAACAAAATCCTCTTCAGCCCTCAAGGTTTAAAATACGACTCATAAATCTACTAGAGAGCGTCTGTTTTAAGCCTCGCTTTTAATTCACATGGTGGCTCACGTGACGGGCTACGTGATCACTAATTTGAACAGCGCAGTACAAAAATTGCCAATTATCACGTACGCAATAATAGCCCTTGCTAAGAATCAGATTCCGACCCAGGAAACACATGGGTTGAACATGACCTTGATAATGACCAATCATTTTCGCTTAGTGTTTACAAAACGTCTCAACCAAGGTGAGGTAAAGAGATTGATAATGTCTTACCTTTTATGTTCAAATCAGGTCAAAAGAGAAAAGTGATTTTTCGAAAATACTCAAATCCCGTGAAAATTATCATTATAATAAATTGTAATGAAACAAACTTAAAATAAAAAAAAATTAAAACTAACACAAAAGCAATTTAATTACATATTCGTAACACTTCCCCCATAACGAAAAAGAAAGATTTATGTAATAAAGCTTTCTTTTTACCATATGTAAATTATACATGAGGTAAAATGAAATTACATAAGAAAATTCTAATGAATGATACAAAGTGTGCATCTGCAATCAAAATGTCTTTTCCTTTGATGGCCCTGATGTCAATATTATATTCTTGCGAAAGCAAACTCCACCTTAATAATCTTTGATTTTTATTTTTCATCTTGTCGATGAAAGTAAGTGCCTTATGATCACTAAACATACAACCGTAGAAGGGGCTGAACTAATGTAAACTTCAAAATGCTGTAATGCCAATATTAACGCCAAATAATCCTTCTCGATTGTTGAGTAATTTCTTTGGTGCTTATTTAATTTCTTAGAGAAATAGCACACTGGGTGATCAACACCATTTCTATCTTCTTCAATCAATACTGCTCCAACCCCAACATCAATTGCATCATCAGATAACTTAGAAGATTCATTGAAATTTGAAGCTGTAAGAACCGGCGCACTTTTGAATACGGCTTTTAACCGATCAAAAGCCTCCTGACATGTTTCAGTCCAAACAAACTTGTTTTTCTTACTTAGCAAGTTTGTCAGGGGTTCAGCAATATTACAAAAATTGGAACAAAATTTCCGATAATATCCGGCCATACCAAAAAATCGCATCAGCTGGGATTTACTGATAGGCACAGGGAAATCAGAGATAGCCTTGACCTTAGCATCTATAGGTTTAACTTGACCATGTCCCACAATATGTCCTAGAAAAGTTACACAAGCACGGCAAAACTCACTATTAGTTAAATTAATTGTCAAATTTGCATGAGTGAGTCTGTCAAAAAATTTCCGAATCGTAGCTAGATGTTCTTTCCAGGTGTCGTTGTAGATGATGACATCATCGATGTAGGCATCACAAATATCTAGACCAGAGGTAATCATATTCATCAAGCGTTAAAAAGTACTTGGGTAACTCTTAATCCCGAACATCATTACTTTATATTGATAGAGTCCATCTGGAGTCACAAATGCCGAAATTTCTTTTGCCCTTTCCGTTAGTGGAATTTGCCAAAATCCTTTCAGAAGGTCAAATTTGGTGACGTACTTGGCATTTCCAATTTTATCAATACAGTCATCGATTATTAGTAATGGAAATGAATTTTATTTTTGTCACACTGTTCACCTTCCTATAATCATTGCACATACGGAAAGTTTTATCTGGTTTCGGAAGAAGTATACATGGTGAACTCCAGTCACTTTTACTGGGCTCTATGAAATCGTTCTCCAGCAAATACTGAATTTCCTTTTTCAAGTATTCCTGTTTGAGAGGGTTCATCCTGTATGGGTGTTGTTTCACAGGTTTTGAATCTACGATTTCAACGTCATGTTTGTCCTTGTAGGAATATCTGGAAACAAGTGCTCATATTCGAATAATAACTATTCAAGTTCATTCCTTTCTTGTTGCTGAAAATGTAAATGTTTCTGGTCCAGATTTTTCATAATTTCCGAATTCCGTAGATTTGTTGCTCCAAGATCAACAGAGTCCGATTGAATTTCTTCAGTTGAATCCTCAGTTGGTGGGACAGTTACAACTAAATTAATTGCATAATTTACTTGGCTATCTCTTTCAATATAATGGTACTCCATTAATTTATTTAGATCAGAGTACTAATATAATTTAACTCATTCATTTTCTTCTTCACTTTCTGAGGGCCGTAAAATCTAATTTGAAGAAAATTTTGAAGAATGAGCAAGAGAGAATGAACTCTATTACAAGATTCATAACATCTCTCAATTAAAATTCTGTGAAACCATAATCTCACTTTTGACTTGAATTGCTGAGCGCCAAATTCAAGCATAACAAGCTGGAATATTCCAGACATAAAATCTGATCCTTGATCCGATTGGACAGATTTGGGAAGGTCAAATTGAGTGAAAAAAAAAATCTTTATCAAAGCTTTTACTATGTTTTTGTTTTAATATTCCTCAAAAGAATTGCCTCTGCGAATCTTGTTGACGCACACATAACAGTCAACAAATATTGGTTGCCTGACTTGGTCTTAGGTAAGGGACCAACACAATCTACCATAATTCTGCTAAATGGTTCGTCAGATGCAGAAATAGGTTGCACATGAGCCTTAGGTATCTTTTGATTGGGTTTTCCTACCATTTGACAAGTATGACAAGATCCACAAAATTTACAAACATCACTTTTGATTTTTGGCCAGTAAAAGTGAGTCATGATCTTGTGATATGTTTTATTTATCCCGAAATGACCAGCCAGAGGAGTTTCATGTCCCAAGCTAAGTATCTCCTGTCTGTACGATTTTGGAACTACAATCTGATAGTTCACTGGCCATTTGTCACGAGCAGGTGCCTCTGGAGGTCTCCATTTTCTCATAAGAATTCCATTTGTAATGAAATAACAGACAGGTACTTCAGTGGCTTCAGTTTCACTAATGGCCCTCTGAAACAAACAGGAGATCTCAGGATATTTTTCCTGTTCGACGACAAGTGATTGGCGTTTATCACCCTGATTAAATAAAAGAAAATTAATAGTTAAAAGAGGATCACTGTGATCAATACCTTTTGATTGATCCAAATTAGGAGTGAAAGTGACCTCATCAAAAGCCTGATCAATACATGTGTCAGCTATAGGAATACTTTCCTTATCAAAATCATTCTCAAGAGCTTTCTTTGACATAGCTCTAGTAACTGCACAAGCTGGGTATAAATCAGGGTATTCTTTTTCAATAGGATCAAATTTCTGATTTAAAGAAGGCTTGTCAGTTACAAGTGGATTAACTACAGCCTTGTCTCCAGCTAGGTCGTTGCCTAGTAATAAATGAATGCCCTCAACGTGTAAAGAATATCTTATACCGACTGTCACAGGTCCTGAAACTAAGTCTGATGACAAATTTATAGAATGGAGAGGAACATTAACAAAGCCACACTCTACTCCCTGAATGAGAACACTCTCATTAGAATAGAATTTCTCAGAAAAAGGCAAAGTACCTGATAATAAAAGACTCTGAGAAGCTCCCGTATCCCTCAAAATTTTAATAGGGATAGGATTGGCCAAATCACCCAAGAGTGATATAGAACCCTTCGACATGAATGGTTCATAATTCTCTATAATAAAATCAGACTGGGGTTTATTAGACCCAACAAATGTATTGCTTTCAATACATGACTGTGACCTTGACCTCTTAGAAATAAGAGCATCTGGGATAGGTCTATCTTGATTCAGATGCCTATATTTCAATTTGAAGCAATCAGAAATGACGTGTCCTTTTTTCTTGCAATAGATACACGTAGGAGTAGACAAGGAGGTTGAATCAAGTTTATCAGAAGCTTGATTTTTAAAAGTTGTGCCAGATTGAGTTTTAAAAGGATTCGTATTAGGCTGAAATACCTTTCTACCAGTAGACATCTAAGTGAAAGACTTGCTTACAACAGGAATTTTATGAGCTAAAGAATACTCATCAGAAGCAAAAGCAGCATTTTCCAAGGTTTCGATCTTATGCTCTTCAAGATGAGTCTTAATGTCACAATGGATAAAGTTTTTGAACTCTTCAAGTAATACAAGCTGTTTGAGACTTTCATAATCATGTTCAACTTTCTTGGCTAAGCACCATCTCTCAAACAACTGCTGTTTTTCTTTTGCAAATTCGACATGAGTTTTTCCAGCTTCTTTTTTATAGTTCCTAAATTTTTGCCGACAAGCCTCAGGGACTAACGCATAACCCTTTATAATACAGTCCTTAACCAAATCATAGTCAGCACTTTGATGAACTGACAGGGATCCATAGATTTTCCGAGCTTTGCCAAAAGTACACACTGTAATAAATGAATCCAATACTCCCTTGTCCATTTCAAATTTTCCGCAACTTGTTCAAAATAAAGAAAATATTGATCTACTTCCTTTTTGCTAAAAGGGGGGAACTAACCAAATATTTTTTCTAATGTCAAAACTTGAATTTGTATGTGAAGTGAGATCATGCTTTTCACTTGCCAGCTCTATTCCTTCATTTTAATTTGAAATTCCTTTTCATCCTTCTCTTTTGCATCTTTTCGTGCATTTGTTATTTTTGAAACTCCAATTGCAGTTGTTTTTCTTTCTCTCTTTCCTCTCTCTCTCTCTCTCTCTCTCTCTCTCTCTCTCTCTCTCTCTCTCTCTCTCTCTCTCTCTCTCTCTCTCTCTCTCTCTCTTCTTTTTCAAATTGCAATTACATTTGCTTCTCTTCTAATTGCAACTGCAATTGTTTCCCTCTTTCCTCTTTCTGAAGCTCGAGCTTCCTTAACTCCAATTCCATCTTGTATTTCATTTTTAATTCCTTTACTTTTATGTCAGAGTCTGATATAGACTTACTGACCGAAGCCAAAACACTTTTATCGAAAAGATTCTTCTCTACCAAATACTGAATCAAAATGTTTGTAATTTCTTGTTTCGTTAAGGAAGATTTTGCTTCAGAAAGATCGTATTCTCCGGCAGGTTCAAGCAATTCATCTTTTTTCAAACACTCCAACTGCTCCTGAGTAGGACTAGAAAGAAAAGTCTCCACTTTTGATGACATTGTGGAAAAAAAAGCCTGTTCTGTTCACTAAAGATTTCAAACAAAATGTAAAATAGTACTTGGGATTTAAAACGTAGGGGAATTTAAATTTTAAAAAAAACAATTTTCGGAGATATTTAGCCAAAATTCATATATCCCGGACGCGCCCCCAGTTTTCTTCTGTTACGTGTAAAATAGCCTTTTTTCTACTGCAATGTTCAAATTAGTGATGACGTGGTCCGTCACGTGAACCACCATGTGAACTAAAATCGCGGCTTTAAACAGACGCTCTCTAGTAGATTTAGGCAGTCATATTTAAAACCTTGAGGGCTGAAGAAGTTTTTATTGTTGTTGCCAGCTATTTCTGAAGTTCATCTATTTTTTGGATTTAATAATTCATATTCTCTAGAAAACAAAACAAGTGCTCTTTTTTATAAAATGTCTGGGACAAAGATATTCAGTGGAAATTTATTCTAAACGTCTTTGTCCCAGAATTTTTATAAAGAAAAGCACTTGTGTTGTTTTCTAGAGAATTTTAAATTATTAAATTCCAAAAAATAGAGGAACTTCAGAACAAACTGGCAACAACAATAAAAACCTCTTGAGCCCTCAAGGTTTACAATACGACTCATAAATCCACTAGAGAGCGTCCGTTTTAAGCCGCGCTTTTAGATCACATAGTGGCTCACGTGACGGGCTACTTGATCACTAATTTGAACAGCGCAGTAAAACAAATGCCAATTATCACGTACGCAATAATAGCCCTAGCTAAGAATCAGATTACCACGTTGGAAACGAATTTAAAAATGAAACTGTTTACAACAGACTAGCACGTGGGTTGAACATGACCTTGATAATGATCAATCATTTTTGCTTAGTGTTTTCAAAACGTCTCAACCAAGGTGAGCTAAAGATACTGATAATGTAATACCTTTTACGTTCAAATCAGGTCAAAAAAGAGAATTGATTTTACGAAAATAATCAAATCCCGTGAAAGTTATCATTATAATAAAATGTAAGGAAACAAAATTAAAATAAAAAAGAATTTAAAATTAACACACAAGCAATTTAATTACATGTTCGTAATAGTATATCAACTACTGATTGCCTGAAGAAATCCAAGTGTTCCAGTGAGAAATAATATATTGGATACATCGCTGTAAAATTCCGCTGAGATATTTGCAAACCAGTATCAACATTTTGATCACGTCCCATGAATGTCATCAAATGATGATATGCACGTGCAACATCATTGTTATCAAAATCCAGTAATATATCCTGAGCTGGTTCTTGATGTCCATTTATTCTCAAAGAAACTTCAGTAACACCAAGTTTGTCAAATATCATTGCACTGCGTAACTGTGAGTTTACTCGTGCAGCATCTTGGAAAGCAATAAATATATCTCGCCTTGCTGAGACACCTTGCTGTGATGCTATCTGCCATGTGAATAAACCCTTAATGTTACTTTGAATACTATCTGTGGTCATTGTCAACCATGATAATGTTGATTTACCACTTTGACGCATGAAAGAAAGCAAACGTTCTTCTTCAGGTATTGTTGGAGTCATTGTTGGCATCCATAAAGAAAGTTTTGTCAGTATTACTTTTCCATGAAGTGCCACGGTTGCAGCTGGATCAACTCCTTTAGCGTGCCATATTGCATCATCGTCGATAGGTTTTCTCACAAGGACGATTGTGTGTTTTGCCCCGAAAATAACCTAACATTTCTGCAAAATCCAAAGATATGTGACAGTGGAATTGTACATGAAAATACTTCATCGTTGTTCAACATTGATCGACGTGTTGCGAATCCCAAGTTAAAATTTTCATTGATTGATACTACTGAATTAACAGGTCCATCCCCTGCCCCGTGTCTTACGTTACCGATATTTACGTTTCTGTTTTCTGGATGATCAGTTGTATCCTTTGCAAGCATCATTGATGGACCAGCTGATCTCGAATAATCATCGCTGTATCTTTCAAGGCCAAGTATCGTTGTGGCAACGTCGATGTCGTTATGACAAATCTCAATTTCCCGACCATCAGTCATGTATGCGGCACTTTTAAATAACGCCATGACGCCATTATTAACAAAACCAACTCGATCACCAGTTCCGTAATCGGTATTATCTAATTTCAAAAGTCTACCTTCGATCTTAATAAATGTCTCAGCGAGCAGGAAATATCTGCTTCTATCCTGAACTTGTAATTCGATTCTTCCACGTTCGTCAGGTACATGTGCGTCATAAGAATAATACTGATAATCACGTACCGATTCATCTTTGAGAACTGGTGCGTCCATGTCGAGTGTGGGATCAGATATACGTTTGAACATCTTTATTATATTTGTTATCGTCTAACACGAAGACCACTTCCTGCTATCAGACTAGCAGCTATAATTTTTTCTCTTTCTTTTCCTGATAAGGGTACACCGGCCAACTCCGCTAGTTTTGATTCGCAGCCTGATTTATTATCTTACTAACATTTATAGGCATAACTTCTGTGCTGGGGTTTTAGTGGCTGAGGTTTTCGTCGTATTAATCGTGCTAGTCTATCCTTGATTGCTGAGAATGCTTTACCAGCAACATCACCAACAACACCAATACCTTTATCATGAACAACATCAATAGCTTTCATCCCCAGTTGTTTTTCAATCGGTATTGCTTTCGGGGCTATCTTTCTAAATAGACCCTGAACAACATCACCAAATCCATCTTCGTAGTACGCGTTATTTGTAGGTAATCGTGAATTTATCACCCTGACCATGATCGGTCCACGATGAGTATTATGTATAATCATCTTATTTGTTTGTCACTGATCTAATTGTATACCCTTAATCACTGTGGCAATCATCGGCGATTTCATCGATGAGAGTTCGATAAACACATTTATCCATGATACCACCTGTAAATATCGTTGACAAATATCAGCTGCTTCATTAATGATTTCTGGGGAATTATTACCGGCTCGTTTTCCACCAATCAAAATTTCTAATCGCTCAACATCGGCAAGAACGTTATTGGGGCTTGGAGTGATAAGATCACTTCCTCGAGTAGCAATACCACTTCCAGTTGCACCGGGGTCAGGTGATGGTTGTCTCTTTCGTTGAGATCTCTGCTTTCTTGGTGATGTAACTGGCATTCCAACACTTCTTTTCATTTCATAAACATTTTCAACAAAATGATCATATTCTTTTTTATATTTTTGACTGATTTGTTTAATATTCTTATATTCACGAAATACCCTAGCAATCCACTCGTTTTCTGGAGTGTTATAAAACTCTGGCTTTAGAAACTGACGCCGCAGATGATATCCCGCCGCAGCAACCTTAACGGGATTATTCATAACTTCTAAATAACCTTGCTTATTAAAATAATGAGTTTTAATTTCTGGTTTAGTAAGATCCTCGACGATATCTTTAACGTCTTGAATTTCAGCACGTGTTTTATCAGCAGACTCCATAGCTTCTTTAATTTGTTCTGGTAATGCTCCGATAACCTGCTGTGTTGCAGTTGTAGCCTCGGTGGTTTTCTCCAAAGAGGGAAGAAGATCTTTGGTAGCCTTCGTAACCGGTTTAAATAATTGTTCTGCACCTTCTGCAAATTCCACCTGAGACTCCTGACGAGCTTGTAGTCGTTGCTTGACAGAATCACGGACGGAGAGATATTTCTTAATTGCCTCTAGTCGCTGTCGAGCTAGTTTTGCTGTATGAGATTCCATTATTATATCAATAATGATTTAATTAAGCCACACCCAATACTCTTAATCAATGTGGTAATCATCGACGATTTCATCAATGAGGGATCGATAAACATTAATATCCATGATACCGCTTGTAAATAATCTCTGACAAATATCAGCTGCTTCATTAATGATTTCTGGGGAATTATTACCAGCTTTTTTTCCGCCAATCAGAATTTCTAATCGTTTAACAATTGGCAAGGATGTTATTGGGACATGAGGTAATAAGACCACTTCCCCTGGTACCTGTACCAATACCACTTTCAGTGGAGCCGGGTTCAGAACTTGAATCCTGCCATTCTTTTTTTCTTACCTATTGTTTGGAGTGGTTGTCGTTGTTGTTGTAGTTGTTGTTGCTGTAACTGTTTAAGATAATTGTTTATTCCATTATCAAATGCAATATATCTTGGATCATCATTTCGGGCCTGATCAACTCCGTGGTGTATGCGAAATATCCATTTGTACCAGGTTTCACGACTTATATTATCATCGGCGTACTCGAGTTTTAGAAATTTTTCTCTCTGATCAAAGCTGTGCACGGCAAGCGCAGGTAATCTTACCGTTTCAATATATTTTATGAAGGATATCTCGTTCGGTAAATTTATCATTCACTTCAGTTCTGGCTCTTACTTGTTTTGGTTTTAGTTCTGGTTCTGTTGTATGATCCTTTATATCACCTATTTCAGCATGATCTTGGTCAGTACCTTCAGGTATTTCTCGCATTGGTTGAGCAGCAGCCATTTCACCTGGAAGTTCTCTTAGAATCTTTATCTTTTTTTTTAGTCCTCTCTATATTTTTCCAGTTGCTTTAGCGGTTTGCTCTAACGTGGGAAGAAGACCTTTGGTAGCCTCTGTACCAGGTTTAAATAACGGGACCGTATAAACGTTTTTTAATTCTTCTTTCAGAAATCTTAAATAGTTCAGAATAGTAACTGTTACTTGCAAACAAATAAGTCATCTGCCTGTAATTCCTCGCTCTCATAACGTTTTGTTTTCCTCTTCTATTCTAATAGGTTACACTGGAAAGAATCACAAGGATGCGGAGTTCGAAGGACTTGCCAAATAACCCCAAATGCATTTGAAATTTGCAAATTATGTACTACGAAGCTATTGCCATGGTTGCTCCGCAACAGTATAACTATAAAACAAATCCAAATCAAATAAGGCAGACCACAAACTATATTTGAAATAGAAGGTAGGTCACTACAGTGTTAGACTTGCTCTCATAACGTTATTTTGATTTTCTAGAAAATATAAATATGATATAATTGGGGTTTCATAGCAGATGGCAGAATTAGGTCATGCATAATTGCCAAGATAAGACTAACAAACCTAAACCAATCAAACGAAAATGAACAAATTGCAGGAGAAAATGTACGTAAATGGAAATGAACTTAATTATCAGATTAGATCTTTAATAATTATAAAATATTACTAATGTTAAAAACAAAAACTGGTTGACCTTGGAAAGCTTTAATTTCATTTTCACCTTGTCTACTTTAGATTTTCTTGCTAAGTTAATTAGGTCCAAGTAAAGGGCTCGAAAATGCATGGCTGAATTAGAACATGCCTAATCACCTAAAACGAAAGGAAATGAGCGAAAAAGGAACTCAAAGTTACTCGAAATGAATTGCAATAAAAATAGCTGAAATAATTCCAAAGGAAAATGAATTAAAAGGAATCAGAAATACAATGTACAAACCTTTAATTCACAGTATTTCTTACAAATTGTGAGATGTGCATTAATTCTAATTTACTAAAGAGAATTTAATCAATGTAGCAGAGAATGATATCTCACCCTAAGCAAAAACTGATAATTAAAAGTGTAAGAGTTCCCAAGATGGAAACGTAAACTTCAGCGACCAAATACCTATCATCATATCCCATAAGCACAGCTCCTTTCTCCGGCAGAGATTTCTTCGAACTAAAACGCCATAACTTGAAAATGCGTTGTGTCATGCAGTAAAGTAAACTAGTACTAAATTAGTTTCACTACTTACGACTTAAGGCCATGAATTAGGCGTGCTCTCCACACCCCACGATCTTCGACTTGATTGGCTGAACAACTGGAGTACCATATGAGTTATATGAATTATTTAAAAACGTGTATCTATATTAAATAAATCTAGCCATCCCTTTAACATGAACATTAATAGAGGATCTCAAATGGGTAACGATTTAATATTGAATTTATGAAACGAGTTGAATAATATCCAGCTTTTGCGAGCCTTGGCTCGCAAAAGCTGGATATTATTTAACGAGTTTCATAAATTTGATATTAAATCGTTACCTATTTGAGATTCTTTTGATCACATAGTTTTATTTCAGGGGAAATTATTTAGATAGAAAGAAGAACGAGTAATTTCATTCATTCTGACAGACGCTGTACCTTTCATTTGTTGTGCGTAAAATATAGTCCATAACAAACGTTGAAATAGTAAAAGTATATTATACATTTTTGATAACTATAAATCAAAGAATAATCGTCCATCCAAATAAACAGAACATTTTACAAAAGGCAAAACATTTGTTAATACAAAATGTCCAATGCGTGTGATGTCCCATTGTTTGATACGGTGCACAGTACCGGTTGGGTTGGCCTAAACAACACAGTAACAGTGTTTACGTTGAAATTTTCCACATCACAACTAAACGTTACATTGTTGCGATATTTTTTGTGAGAAGAAGATTACTGGATGCAGAAATACACATATTTACGGCAAAGTATTTGTGACCGGATATTTGCAGTATTTGATTTGGAACATTGGATTGTACAGAAGACGTAAACAAATCTCTGTCTGAATCGGACTTGCATTACATATTTACCGCGTAAATATGCTGTGGCTGGATAAAGTTCTGTCTGTTGAGGAGACCGGTTTATGTCTCCATTCTTCTGTGACCAAAGGTGAGTTTATTTTACTTCAGCAAGTTCACATTTAAACTATTCTTGTATACAAGGTCGATTCCATGCTACCGTCCATCCATCCCCACCCCCACCCTAGTTATCATCTAAACAATAGTTTTGCTTGTTGTTATTGTTCTTGTTTTGGGGGCTTTGCCATTTTTCATGTTATGATATGTTATACATGACATAACAAACCCCTGTGGGGGTAAATTGGCAATATTGAGACTGGACGAGACCCTTTTTTCCCAATTCCCTTTCGCGAGTCGAATCAAAAAATGGCGGCTAAAAATGTTCATTCAAAACAAACAATTGCAGAAGGCGGGGTTAAAATGTTTTCCCACGATCGCAGACAATCAGTAAAGAGAATACTGCACAATAATTTCATGGGCTTATTTGGACCAATCAGAATCACATAAAGTGATATGTTCACACGTATAATATAAAAAATATGAAACTGCACACACTGTAGGCAAAGTGTACCGACTATGTGATTAAAGATAATCTCTGTTTTCTTCATCGTTCTTGAGAACACTTGTAACAATTATCAATTCACAATTATTTCAACGCATTGTGAAATGCATTTCTAACATTTCTCTATGATAATAGATTACATATTCAGACCATTATTATTGGAGTAAACATGTTATTTGAATTTGATTCTCGGACATTAGTTTTTCACTTGGAAATTCCTAACCTGTTCACAACTTTTAATGTTTTATAAAGGAAACTGCTACATCCTGGCTCTATTATTGTGTCTTAGCTTTTTATATCAATGCTGCTTACTTGCACAGTTGCACATTTAACCCTTAATATCCGAAGTGGAATCAGTCTTATTGTTGTGTTCAGTTTTTAATTTGGGTGGATTTACTTATTGAAATTATTCACTGGAATTACAAAGTGCTCTTTCATACTTCATCGACGAAATCATTATTTTGGAATTATAGTGAATGCATTCAAGAACAGTTTGGATTATTTTATTGCGATACATCAAAATACTATTGGCACATTAGCAGATTCAAGAATACAGACATAACTGCACAATCAGTATTGGAATTTATTTGGAACACCATTGGAATTCATTTAGAACTCTACACATCTGGACTTGTGATAGAATTGTTGGGATTATTTGGGATTTAATTCACCATACTAAGTTCTTTTTTAAATTTTCACTTTGTATTGTAGGGAAATCAATTTGTTTCTTGAATTTGACAAAACTTGTTGGTTTTCGTTTTCATGTTACGTAGTTTAAGACCGTAGAGTCATAACAATAAGAAAAGGTGTTTTTCAGTTTTCTCATTGAAAATGTAATGTTGTTCAAGTCCCATAAAAAAAAATTTTATCTCAGGCGATCTAATATTTCTATTTATCCAAACATATGAGTAAA
The DNA here is from genome assembly GCA_016617855.1 of Megalonaias nervosa. NCBI lineage: Eukaryota > Metazoa > Mollusca > Bivalvia > Unionida > Unionidae > Megalonaias > Megalonaias nervosa. The sequence goes on along the minus strand of JAECUM010022393.1, from coordinate 541 downwards.
AGTAAATAAAATCGTAAAGTTGGTGTTTTTTAATGAGACGAATTACATGAAACACATTTTTGTGACATGTAGGTCTACAGCTCAAACGTTTGCCATACAGTTCTAACGGTCTTCTGTCGCAATAAACGTCAATAATCGTATTAACTTTTTCAACAAGCAAAACGATTGCTTGTGACAGAGACACAGGAAGCTAATTGTATTTGTACAACATTCCATTTTTTCTAAAACCACTATATCTAATTTAAAAAGGGTCGCTTCTCATAATATTGTCGAAAACTCAGAGAATCAGCTATTCAGAGTGTTAAATAAAATGAAAGGCAATGCTACATAAAATCATAACTTACTTCCCTGTGTTCCAGACAAAGTCACAAGACAAAGAAAGACCAACACCGACATCACTCTGGCTGGAAAGATAAACTTCGCGATCCACATGTTTGTAAGAAATATTGTATCCAAACACAAGTGTCTTGACTTACCACTATCAAGCAGTCTAACTCTCTGCCAAACTATATATATATATATATATATATATATATATATA
>JAECUM010022392.1:0-12006 GCA_016617855.1 Megalonaias nervosa | reverse complement strand
TATATAGTTATAGTTTCGTCTAGTTAATAATAGATGATTTCCATATCTGTATTAATTTATCATATGATAAAGTATTTCCTTAAAAATCCTCTCTAACCAGGCTTTACGGAGAATATTTTGACCAAGCCAAGTAAATTGAAGCCTGGTTTATATTAGATGCCATGAATGGTTTCTATCCATATACTTCTGCCTAGATTATTATTGTAATGCTGTAATAGCTTCAGATATGTTATATAAGATAGTTCCTTTCTTACAATTAAGGTGGTTCACTCGATAGACAACCATTCTCCTTTGTATTTGTAAAGGTCGAATGGTTCTACCAAGCTCACCATAAAGCATATACGTGGTGGAGTATTTTTGTAACGTTTAGGACATATTGTATAAAGTCTAAGTGAACGTGTTCTATCTTATCTAAGGTTTCGAAAGCCTAGATTTCAGCTGCTGATCTAAGAAGACTTGGAACTAATTGTCATGCTAAATATGTCAGCTGACAGTCAACAGGCCAATTAAAATTTAGTATTCTTTTCATTATATATATACTTTCATAGTTTTTTGTTTAATTTTTGCAAATTTGCAAACTTAAATCCAATAATGAAAAAATCAAAATTGCTAACAACATTTTCTCTATGAAACAGTATGTCCTATCAGTAGCATAAAATAACACATGTATTATGCAACCAGTTGGGCATTTATAAAGTAATCTGTTTAGATATAAATTATGGATCAGATAAATATTGGCAACGTGCAGTATTTCAGGTAGATTAAATGTCACAGACTGTTTGTCATAGTTAGTTTGGGATATAGATTTACATTAAAGAAATTATATATTGACAATGTGTACCAGACCTCTCAAAAGTGACTGCAGATGAAATCTACCAGACTGTTTGCGTTAATCAGTTTCCAATATAGATTTACATTTAAGAAATTATATACTGTACTGACAATGTGCGCCAGACCCTTTTGACAATATGACTTTGATGAAATTTCCCAGATTGTGTGTATGATCAATTACGGATGTATGTTTAAATTTAAGTTATTTAATGTTATTTTCGTCTCGTTGTTTTAGCATACTCTTTGGGTATGCTGTGCGAGCGGAAATTGTGATTATCTTTGTGAAAAATCACTTTCAAATACAAATAATTCTTCAACGCAGTAAGCTCCTGAGGGAGGATTTTAGAGAATTTTAGAACATCGCATTATGATTGTGTTAAGGGTTGGTTAGAATAATTAATCGTAAGTGCTAAATATGAACTATAAAAACCCGAATTCGTTCATTAATTTATCTCTCTGCAAATCATAAAGCAGTTAAAAGCTGTGTTAATGAAGCGGTTTCTATAACAACAGTTTCTTTTATTGTTCAACTGTGTCCTAAAAATGCAGAAAACCCGTTATTAAAATATTAAAAAACGGTTGCAACAAGTTATTTTCTTTCAATAGTGTATATGTGAAAATATGTTGATAGCTTGATCTATTTTTCAATATTTGTAAAAACCTTTAAGGGCTACGAGAGCACCACAAAAATACCTTGTACTGTTATAGAATTTGTATTTCCATCTTGAACAGGGGTACGAGAACACAACGATTACACCTGTACATTTCTAAAGTACAACGAGGTTCTTCTAAAGTAGCAATTCATGCTCAGAGAAACAACAAACAGACCTGTGAAATACCAAGGAACATCGAGGATATTCTAATATTTTGATTAAACGTTTTGTAGAGCGCAAAAGAATTAGATTGTATGTATGTTGATGAAAATGGCATAATGATATATTGTGATAAAATGAACAGTTTCAAAATGACTGATTCATTTATTTTATTAGTGTTACAATTAACATACAGGAGAACAGAAATATCGACTAATTGATTTCAAACATCAAACTAGATATCCTGCAATGATTTAGAAATGATAAGAATTTACAGATTAAATCTGATTATAATGCCAATAAGGTAAACATCCTCGATCCCAATAACAAGATTTTTTAAAACATTACGATATGTAGAAGAAATAAATTACATATTTGATGTGAATATATATACTAATTTGTTTAGTGCTACATTCACGCTAGAATTTGAAGCTCGCTTAAGCTTTGCAAGGTCAAAGTACAAAGAATGAAGACAGATATAGATATATTTGATGCCAAATAAAGTTCGAATAAAAACAGCATATGGAGACACGGCATCCACAACTCATACACAAATTAATAACGTTTATCATATATTGCAGCTTTTTTTAATCAACCATTGTCACATTTGACATACATTTACAATGATTCGTACTATGTAAAGGTATGAGGAAACATTACAAACTGCAAAGATAAAAATCATGTTGATAATGCCTAAGAACAATTTGTCAAGCGGTGCTCACTGCTTCAAACGACTGAAAAACAACACTATTTAATACATCTTTACTACGATTCTGAAAGGAAAGATGCTTATACAAATATCGTACAATTGTGGAAACATATTAAACGTGAGGGGGAGTTAGGAAACTGGGCGGAATTGCAAATATTGCTAAATGAAAAATAATACCTACACATTACACTTCATGCAGAAAGGTCTATGTATGTATATCACATAGATGACCAGTGACATGCAAGCAATTGAAAACTTCATTCAAGGACGCAAATACGTTTCAACATTGATAGATGTATTCTCTACATAGGTCTGCGGAGAAAAGACAGTAAAATGTAGATGACTTACACGATACTGTCAGAGAAGTCTTCAAACAGAAAAAAAGCCTGAAGATTGAAAGGCTACTGTTAAATGAAGGTAACTGGTTTTGCGGCAAAAAAGTATGAATTTATAGGAAAAGGAAAATATTTAGTACTTTTCTACTTACTGGACAAACGAAGAAACAACTTGCATAGTGGATAGAACACAAAGGACTAAAATGTTGAAATTTTTCACCTTTAGCCAAAACTAAGTTATGGATATATTGGTATTTATCATACGTCAATAGACATGACTTTGGTTGAAGAAATTAAGGAAGAAAATAGATGAAAATTATGGATCAATCTACTATGTCATTTAACAATTGATGCATATGGAATTGGTGAAACAGTATGAATTCAAAATATAAAACAATATTTGAAAAAAAGATATATTCCTAATCATACTGAGGGAATATTCAATGATAGGCAAGTAATATTATGTGATCCGGTTGTTTCATTCTGGAAGACTTGAAAGGAGAGGATATTGAGGGTATGTTGTACGAACAAGAGTTGTACGACAAACAATATGACATGTACAAATCTAAAATATTTTGAAGACTATAAGAATGAAAAGTTAGAAATATGTACTTGTGAAATGGACAGGATATCGAAAATTATTTAACAATTTTGAGCAGGTAACACGCATAAAGACAAACAAAATGCTTGAAGCACCATACATACACTGCAATAATTAGAAACATTGAGATATTATTTTTTTTTTTTAAAAAAAAGAGTGAATTGCAATTATTACTAGTTCATAACCTCATCATAATCAACGCAAATCACTTCTTCACTACACTGCTTACCCTTTTAATGAAGAACCAAAAGTGTATGATGCTAATCTTCTACCAAAACGGGTGAAAACCATAAAAATTGTATTTTTAATACATGATTGTTTGGATAAACATAAAATAAGCGACAATAATTGCAGTTGCATTAGTTGATAAATCAAAGGAAGATTTCTGTTGGTCAGAACACAATCATGTGATCAGACTCAATTGCGTTTATTCTGTATAAACTGTACGGAGAACTACTTTATGCTAACTACTATAAATAGAGTCACCTGCAAAGTAACTAACGTAAACACTGAACTGGCAGGCATACACACTGCACGCCTTTAAAACGCAATAAAAACGGCGGGTTTATATTTTATTTAAACTGAATAAATTTGTTTGACAGAATCTAATAACACATCTTTGCTGTTTATCTGAATATAAATAATTCTTTATTTGACTAGATTTGAAAAAGAAAAGCTGAGAAACTCAAAATCTGCCAAGAACATTAGGGCTACAACACTTTCACTGCAGCTCGTTACAAATGAATTTAAAACAATAGGTAAATAGATATCGGGATTGGGATGGGGTGGGTGGGTCAAAGACTAACATTATAACAACTGGATTCACAGTCCTACAATGTAAGACGCCGACCTTGATAGTTACGATGTGAGGTGGGTGGGATATCTGCTAAACCCCGCCACACCCCCTTCCATTGTAACTGTTTGTGTCAATGTCTTGCACTGTTTGACTATTGGACCCCCATCACTATAACAATTTACCGGTAGTCTTAATTTAATTTGTAAGTAACCCTGTAGGTAAAATAAACTGTGAGTCAACACGAAAATAGATTTAAAGACTTGAAAATTGGTTAGTCATGTGTCTGAACAAGAACGATTCACAAGTCACAATGAACTCATGATAGCATCAAATCCAAGAGTCATTCGTATGTGAAACAAAACAACACAGCCTTTGCTTTAAATATTGAACTTCTACTCAGAAAAAAAAATATATGCCAATTTAGATAAAAGATTAAGACCAATGCTGTAGAATGTTCAAAACCTTAGATCGCCTACCATTGGTTGAATTTTTGTTTGATATTGACGTTGTTATTACCATGCAGACCGCTCCGGTGGCCTAGTGGTTAGAGCGTCCGCCTCAGATGCGGGAGGTCGTGGGTTCGATCCCCGGCCGAGTCATACCAAAGACTTACAAAAATGGTACTAACAGCTGCCTCGCTTGGCGCTCAGCATTGAGAGGTTAGTGTTAGGACTGGTCGGCCTCAGGATAATGTGACTGAGTGGGACATCATGCTACATGTCTGCAGTATGATGCCCCAGTGCTAGACATCACTATAAACTGCCACACTGCAGACATCGTTGAGATATGACTGAAAAATTGTTAAAGCTACGTTAAAAATCCAAATCACACACACACACACACACACACACACACACACACACACACACACACACACATTACGATGTAGATGGAGAATTCCCTGTTCTATAAATAGCTACGTAGCAATACGCCTCAACAAGATTTCAGACGCTTAAATAGACTCTATAACTGATAGGAAATATCTTTAAAAATTAAATAACAATAACAATAAACTAAATTATAAATAATTGCAATTATAAGCGTTTAACGTTGTCTTTTTTCTAAGTTTATCGTGGTGTAAACTGTCAGTTGCCGACTCACAAACGCAGAAAAAAACAACATTAAACTCTTAAATGTTCGTAACCGGGAAATTGCAGCTGAAAACACAGCCCTTGGTTTCTAACTGGTGTTCGTGTTTAAAAAAGAATCTGTCACTAATATAGATTCATAATTGTCCTTTTTAATGAGTTGTCATACATATTTCTGAGTTAGATATGGCAGACGTTAAGAATAGAGAATATCAAAACTTTATGATTTTCACCTGGCCAGACATTACTACTAGATATAAATGTTACAGGATATCATTGTTACAGGATATCATTGCTACAGGATATCACTGTTACAGGATATCACTGTTACAGGATATCATTTCTACAGGATATCATTGCTACAGGATATAAATGTTACAGGATATCATTGCTACAGGATATCACTGTTACAGAATATCATTTCTACAGGATATCATTGCTACAGGATATAATTGCTACAGGATATAAATTTTACAGGATATCATTGCTACAGGATATTATTGTTACAGGATAACATTTCTATGGGATATCATTTCTACAGGATATCATTGTTACAGGATATCGTTGTTACAGGATATCACGTGTAAATTCGAGACTGGAGTTCAATTTATAGCACCACTAACGGCAAAGATGCCAGCTTATATTTGTATAAGTATGTAATTATTATTCACAAGAAAATATATCCGTAACTAGCATCCAACCTAAGAATTTCAACAGACTCAATTTCCACAAACTTCGCAATGAATGATCCATTTTGGGTCAAACATCCATTCAAGAGAGCTATGATATACACAGGCACCATAAAACGGAATATTGCTGACTGGCCAGTAGAAGTGGAACATTTCTGGGTCATTACTCCAATTAAATTTTATCCAATCTGCCGTTGTCTCAACAGCATCTTCTTTATAGATAGATTGCAGCAGCATATTTTGTGAGAACGTTAGTGGGAATTGGCTTAGACACTTAAATATTCATTTCGGATGAAAATTGGCAACATTTGTCATTACTTTCATGTACACAGATCTGCTGGCATCTTCCATTTAGCCAGTCAATATTGCCTGAGCAGATGAAAAATCACAAACGTTTTTAACTTCTAAGAGATGTGACCCACAACGAAGTGATGGGTAATTGAAAAGGAATCTCTCTCCACATCACAATGATGCCTACGTCACTGAAATGTGTCACTGTAAATGCAAACATCATCTTGAAATCGAGAAATAAGTGTGAAACTACAACATAACATGTTGTAACTATTTACTCATTTTAGTACCAAGCTTATATCAGGTACCTTTGCAAAAATAAAGTCGTTTCCACTGTAGCGTGATTTAAATGAAAACAGTTTCGATTGGTTTTTCTGAGGCCTGATTATTGTAAAAGCCTTCTCTTTAAATAAAGGTTTGCTATTTCACTGTTATCACGTTCATATCTTATCATCTTTATAATTTGTTGCATGTTGAACTTGTAAATATTTTCAATATTTTAATATTTCCGACTAATTGTACTCTCAAAATTTTAATTCTAATTAGGTCATTTTTGCAACATATTTCTCTGTCAGTTGATTATTTCCTAATATTTTCATCTTATTTATTGTAACTGTTCGTCAAGATTTCTGATTATAATTCTTATACTTCTATATTTAAACTATAATTACAAGATCTGTTTTATCTTATTTAATTTTTTTGTGGCGTAAATGAACCCGCAGAAAATTTGTTTTTTTTTTCATTCCTCAATAACCTACTCAAGGGTTCTTCTCGTTTATCAATTACTTCACTTAATTTAGTATTTCTGTTGCTAATCCGACAGATAGTTAGTTGGCAACAGTCAAAATTATTCCATTATCGGTTTACCTACAATTTCTTGTGTTGGTAATGCTTGCACAACGAAAGTTGGTTCTAGATGATATTTAGATGTGTTGTGCGTTCTATTCACCTATGCATTGTTCTTAGCACATTTGCACATGCTCTTCATTTTTACCATGTCCCTTAGGATCTACAAAGTAAAGTATCCGTTATGGTCGAAGTAAGAGCAGTTTGCCTAATTGTTAGTCTTCATTATTAAAATATATCTTAAAAAAATAGATCCTCCTATTTTGCTCTCGTTTGAGATATAACACAAAACAAATTCAGATATTTTGGGTGATTCTAATATATTTTATACCACAATATCTTCCTTTAATAGTGTCCGTATAGACAACAGTACACACTCTCTCTCTCTCTCTCTCTCTCTCTCTCTCTCTCTCTCTCTCTCTCTCCATACATGCTATCATAAGTTGAGACCTATGGGGTTTTGAATCAGTGAGGAGACGAAGAGCAGTTGTCAAAATAACATTAACACACAAGCAAACGCACATGTGACAATAATAAAAATGATGAACTCATTATACTGGCATGTGGGTGGAACCAAAGTCGGAAAACATCAGTAAGCGAGTTCTTACCGCCAGCCCTTTGCACATAACACAATAAATCGGTAAACCATGTCAGCAAAATTAACCATGTTACTATCATCCGAGAGAACTAAACATACCCCAATAGGTAACGACGTGCTCGGTAACAGGCACTATACTATATTTACATTTATTAACAAAATACCTTTACAGTATTATGTACCCATAGCACACACCTCTAACATATTTCTCATTAAATATATCACTTATATTATATCATTAAGGTTAGAATACCTCTGCACGTTGAGAACATACTCTGTTTGTCTTTTTTCTTTAGTATCAAAACAGCTAGCAAGGTTTGCAGTATCATAAATCTGAGATTGCGTTAGTCTTGTATCATCACCAACATCAATATAATCATCATTATCGTAACCAAGATGTTCACATTTATTCAGTTAAAAAGCTTCGCAACGCAAGTCACGTTCGCTTAATTAAATGTGACATAAATGAATAAGTCACAGATGCACAAAAACGCAACTCAACTTCCGTTTACAAAATTGAAAGAGTACAGACATAAATTGAACACGACTGGAAAGAAGTTGGAAAAAAATGAAAGAGAAACAATTTAAGAAAAAGTATAAAAGATTTGTAAATGCTATATCAGATAAAAGTGTTTTAATCATTGTCAGACATGCCAATTGAAACTCTGACACAATAATTTGCAAAATTATTGCAACCAATGACTAGGACAGTTTACTCGCTGTACAAACGGAACTGGATACTATACAATATTTGTATTATTTAAGCTAATTTCCATCAATCTGGACCGAGTGCTCGTTAGAAGTCAAACATGTGCATCAAAAATCGTCCGAAATATCAAAAGAGCATCATTGTATAGCATGATCAATGTCAAGGCCATAAACACCCAAAACAATTAGGTTTTGTAAATTTTCACCACCATCGATAAGAATCAATTGATTGTCTCTTTAGTAGGTTTAATATCATGACTTATCTAATGTAGTTTTAGTGTTTTTAAAATTCAGTATGTTGCATGTTTAGGTAATCAGAAGTTTTACAGCACTGAGGGAACTTTGTTCCATGTGTTCGATACAGTACTCTGTTTTCTTTTCTCTTTTTCGATAGCATTCTTTATTTTCATTACACTGCTTCTTGCACTTCTTTTCTGTTAAACTCATTCATGACTTTCTTTGTTGACACTTTAAAAGACCTTAAATGCATTCATTTAAGCAAATACATTTCAAGCTAGTTTTCACTGCTCAAGCTACGTCGTTAGTCATCTAGCAACTCACCTTCGTCCAGATTAATATTTGTGTTGCTCTATCTTACAAATGTAATTGCAGATTAAAAAGAAAGTGAACAAAACAAACAGCAACATTACTGGTTTGCAAAAACAGAAAGTAACCACACAAATGAAAAAGGTCGGTGTAGAGTTGAACTACGGGGAGAACTTTTGAAAAATTCAAACGAATTTGAGAAAGCTAAATTGGAACGTTTCAATATATAAAATGAAGACTGTGCAATGTATTGCACCACAAGGAGATATACTTATATTAAGTGAAAAAAATCGAACTAACTGGAACTATTCGATCGATTATTGGACAGGTGGTGGTGTGACTTTGTAAAAATCTTATTGATCTTATTCATTATGTCAGAAAATAGACATTTCTTAACGGAGTCTTCAACCTATTGTTGTAAATGATGTTGGAGTTAGCAACACCATCACAGAAAAAGCTAAGCACCACGGCATAGCGACAGAGCGCGTACGCAAATCGTCAACCTATACAAAATACAACATGTGCATCTATTGGATACCTCATTGAAGAAGGTAACAAAAGATTTTCTGTATGTAACTGAATACCTTTAAATCTGCTATACGTTTGTTAAACTTTACGTTAGTTAAGAAAGAAAATGCTGAGCAAAAGAAAGAGAATTATTAAATATGTTGAACATACAGGACTTAAATCTGCTATTATATATATATATATATATATATATATCATGCTTTCAAAGGAACTGTTTATTATGTCAATAGGGCTTCCCATCAAGAATGGACAATGGTGAAATTCCAAAGCTAATTATTCCATTTTCAAATAGTTCGCAATCGACTACATGATAACACATGGACTTTCGCCTGATAAAATTGTTAACACATTTCAAGCAAATGTAAAATCAAAGTATATATTTCTCGTAATTTGGGTAGATATATAAGAAGATGCAGAGCGCAAAAAAAAACCCCAACATATTATCACCAAAATTTACCAAGGGTTTTCTCAAACTATTCTCCACTGCATTTATTTTGAAAAAGCTACTGAAGGTAGATTCAGCAATAGATATTGAAGTAGTTTTGAAGCTAATTATCCCAGTTTCTTTGAGTAAGTTCACAATTGGCTACCGGACATTTTACTGACAAAATTGTTACCTAATAAATGGTACAGGATTTCTACGGAAAACATTGAAATATCATCTGTGGCAACGACATGGATAGAATGTCTTTTGTATATTTATATGCGTCTGCTCATGGAGCTAATTATTCAATGATGGCAAGGTAGACCTGTGAAAGGTTTTTACCTAACCATCGGATAGCAAAGTATAATATTAATACATATGCACATATGTCATATGTGTTTATAGTGAATGTTCCTTACAAATATTGTCTCCATCGTTGTCACTAAGTGATAAGGCTGGACCACAAATGGATGACATATCTGTGAATAAGGGCTGTATTGACAGTTACATTGAATTAAATAAATAGAGACGATTTCGTCATATTGATAAATACATATCCCAACAAGCAGGAAACAAATCCATTAAATGCCTCAGTGAAATAAATCGTTTCCAACATAAGCTTATTAGCTATAATCAAAACAAAGTTTACAAGTTTATATACCAAAGTTAAGTTGCAGAGAGCATGATTGTACCTCGTGTATTAGTGGTGAGCCACTGAGCTAGTGTATAGCACCTAGTATATCAGCTTTCGTCTTCCACCGCTGGCTATTCATCAGGAAAAGACAGCGGCAACATACGGAAACTAGGTCGTTGCAACAGCAGACAAAACTGCGGGGGATCTTTACCTCCCAGAGATTACGTGATGACCGACCTAAGTCTGGACACGCTCTGCTGTCTCTCAACCAAACCCCAACTACGCGTCAAACAGCACCAAAGTATTGCTGAGGGATAGACACTAGGAGAACAACTGGAATGATGCCCCAATAGGCGGTTGGTGAACACGTGACACACCTTCGTGCAACGTTTGCCACGTACTTATCAACACCTGCGTTTCCTATGGACTCAGCCACTATTGTCGAGATAGGGGCTCTGAAATTTATATGGAATTGTCATCCTTTTGGACTTTAATAGAACCTTTCCAGGATTATTTTGGATACACTTCAGAATTCTTTTAAGTTCCTTTAACATTTTCATTTATAACATTGATAATTAAAATGTATCTTAAGTCTGACAAACTTGATGGTTGTGCTTCATTTCTGTTACATAGTTTATGACCACAGAGTTGTAACAGTGTAAAATGAGATCGTACATCAAACATGGATAAGCAAATATCATTATTTTTTAAAAACGGTGGTGGACATAAGAAGTCTTAAAAGTGGACTTACCGTAATGAGAATATCGACATTTTAACTCATTACACCTATTTAGGAGTAATGTTTTCAATCAGATTGAATTAGTCAAAAGCATTTGAAAGACTTGTTTTACTAGCTCATAACACTTTAATCCCAGTCAAGAACTTAATAAAAAAACCTCGGATCTCCATCGTTGGATATTATGTTCCAGTTATCTCCTGTTCCATTTAACCCATTCTACTCTATTCATCAGACTTTAGGGATACATATATAGAGAAATTCACTTGTCGCTTGGAAGGCAATCTTCGAATATGTGAGCTCTTGGTGAATGTGGACATTATGATGTCTATATGTTAGTGTCCATTCTTGCATATGGCTAGGTATGGAAATTCCAGAAATGCTACATGTCGTTAAAGACACTGCATCACAACGAGAGAACTTGTAAATATGGGTTTGGTTTTGTGTGGGTATCACATTATATTGGTTATGTTTATTTATTTATTGTGCATTTTAGGCAATCGTTCATATATTATATCTTCCAAGAATGGCACAATGAAGTAAAGTATTTGAAAAACAAATTAAATGTTGTTTAAACTAACGAAATAAGATGGCTATACACGCTCATTAGATTTAAGAGAAATTCCTATTCATGTACTTATAAGTGGACCAACACATGTCAATATGGCACGTAGATTACGTTCTTTATTTGACAGCGGGAAAATTGAAGATGAATTTCGTTTTGATTATAATGTCAAATATACTCTAAATTAAGATTGAAATTTCTTCCAAAATGGTATTATAATTATCCATCTTATGAGGTTTTTTTCTCAATTTACTTTGTAATAAATCTGA
>JAECUM010022391.1:0-44491 GCA_016617855.1 Megalonaias nervosa | reverse complement strand
ATTCACTTATTATTATTATTATTATTATTATTATTATTATTATTATTATTATTATTATTATTATTATTATTATTATTATTATTATTATTATTATTATTCATCCTATTTCTATTGAAGTGTACATAAACATCATTATCTGAACAAGGTCCACAAGAAACACTTGACTTGACCTCACAGGATCATGAAATACTGTCTGAATACTATTTACTGATAGGCAGATATTTATGCTGAGGTTGCTGATTTAAAACATAACAATGAATGAATAAATGTCCATAAAAATTTTAGTACACAGATGTAGATTTCACAACTTGGCTTTAGAGTTATCCAAAATTCACTATCAAAGAAACATTATTTTCTTTGCATTTATTTGTGTAGATGTTGTGAAATAACTATGAATTGAGAATCGTGGGAAAATAATAAACGTTACCTTTTCTTTGCACACTTCCTTATATGGTATTCGTAGTAAAAGTAGTAAATGACTTTCCCACGCTCAGTCTAAACGTAAGGAGCTCTTAATGTGACCCTCGGAAACCCGAACAGGTCCTAGTAGAGACGCTGACAAGTCTTTTATACCTCCTGCGAAATTCTGCAGAATTCTGCGCTTGGCAGGGAAAATTCTGCGCTTGGCAGGGAAGATTCTGCCGTTCGCTGGGTAGCAACCGCAGGGAAAAATTCTGCGAGCGCGCGCTTGCAGTGGCAACCGTACTCTCCTACCGACAGCAACAAAACTTCACCCAAATTAAAAATTGTAACTAAAACCTATGTAACCCAGAGTGTTAGTTAAGTGTGCATACAACGAATTTATTTCTCAATGGTCAAAATTTGCAATATGAATAAATGTTCTATCTAAAGTGGATGAGGTCGTAAGCGACCCATAACTATTATTCGAGATAACGACAGGAGCATACCAAATGTGCCGAAATTGGAAACGAGGCTAGTTACACATGTACTTCTGGCATAATAGCATCGTGAAGTTAAGGAGTTAAATGGAGGATCCATGATCAATGTATATGGGAATATCTGAGTTAACCGAGAATGATACCAATCATCATTTGATACTGAATAACAGTAGGTATTAATGAATAAATTAATATTGTCCGTCAAGGTTGACAACACCCACCCACCTAGCTACGATGTCGTAACTCCCCCATTTATATCTATAAGCATTTATATCTATGAGGTAGAGACAACAGTATTAGGACGACCCCTAACTCTGCTTTACCACTGAAAGCTTTACGATGAATGACCTTAATTTTGTAACTGTTTTTAATTTTTTTAAAAAATTTTAGAGGCTAGATTTCCTGCCCATTACAATATATTTAATGATGTGTTAGTAGGGATCCTAAAGGTAGGTACATTCTACAGAATGAAATTCTGAATACCATGTAGAATCCAACAGAAATTTACCTTTATCATCATGAAGTAGAAGTCATCTTTGCAATATTTACACTTCACAGGGCGGAAATTACATTCATTCTTCTGATGATTCTCTAGTTCATTTCTGGCTACAATTGTTGAACATCCGCGAGATTTGCTGGGACACTCCACAGGACAGAATGAGCATTCACTTGCATGTTTCTGAAATAATACAGATCTCATGAAAAATTACAAATTCCAAGTTACAAAATACAACCACCTGTATATTTTTACAAAGGTGAACAATAGCTTATTGCTGTGTTTTGCATTCAGACAAGTACATACTGTAAACACAACATTATCATGGTCATAAAATTTAAAGTATAACATACCAAGCAAAAATTCACGTTAACTGCAATGTAGTTTTATAATTACCAAAGCAAACTGAGATATTCAAAAATTCATATTAATAGCAATGTAGTTCTACAATTACCAAAAGCAAGCTCAGATATTTAAAGATCCAACAAATTAAAAGTCAGAGAAAAAAACAACATGTTCCATATGAAAACTTGACACTGACATTTTTATACAAAAATGTTGCTGATAAATTTAATTCAATGAACCCCCAGCAGGTGTGGCTAAGACCAAATGCACATTTACAAACAACTATAAATCATATTCTAATATCTGAATTCTTCTTCTATAGTAAACGTAAACCAGAAGTTTTACAATACTATCATACCTGCCAACATTCTAAACAATTGTGGAGGGGTCACTTTGATATGTGGGCTTTTATGGCTTAAGTCAGTAAAAGTTTATAATAAACAAAAAGTGCAGGTTAACATTCCTGACCAGATCTAAAAGCACATTCTTTTTCTTAAGATCATAAATTTTATGGAAATTTTTATGGTGGCCATACTGAGCTTGCATCATGTTCATTTAGGACAAACTACATACTGCAAGAGATACTGCAAGAGTTGCTTTAATCAACACCCATGTCAATACAACCATCCACTGAGGAGAATTAGTCACTGTTTCTTCTATTTAACATAATAAATTTGGTAACAAAATTATTTTTGTATGTTTGTGTTCATGTTCACATGATACAAGTCTGATTGGCACCATTTTTATTTATGACCAACTAGGCATTACAAGTCTTTCAGTACCTAATATCATCATGTCTTGTTGATTCTGGAGAAGTAGCTATAACAAGATTTTTCAAGAAGGCCACCACAATTGGCTGACACAGCCCCCCATAATTCGTCCTTTAGTGAAAACTTCAAGTTGATATGACCATCTGATTGATAGAGGCGCAGTGATAATTAAATTTTCATGAGGACTGTGTTTTGGATCAAGTTTGCACCATTTTTATTGTGAAAACACAAGATCTCAAAAGAAGTCTTTCAGTAAACAAGATGCCAATGTGGTCCCGATATCATTCACCATACTAACATCAGCCTAACAGTCAAATGCAAGAGCTAGTGGGCAAGAAATCAGCACTGTTGGAATGCTTTCTGCAGACTGCTACTGACTGCAAGTATTATGAAAACAATCATTTCCAATTTCCTCTTTGTTGCAACTTCATCCACATTTTGCACCAAATATCCATTTCTGAATGGCCTTCATATTATGTATTTGATGATGAATTAGCCTCATTTGTACACTGTGGAAAGCCCTTCAGACCAGGATGCTTTCTGTCAAGTTTGGTCAAATTCTGTCCATCATTTTTGAAAAGTTGCCATTAAATATTTTTTATATTTTACAACAATGGTAGCCATATTTGATGCTGGATCAACATCATTTTTCAAAATTATAAGACTTTCATACCAATGGTCTGATTTGGTCAAGATGTATTCAGCACTTTTTGAGAAGTTGTTTAAATGCAATTACAGTAGTCATATCTGAAGGCATCATTTGTACAAACTTTAAAGACCTTCATGCTTTTGGCCAAATTGGCTGAAATTGATGCAATGGTTTTTAAGACCTTGAAAATAGCAACTGTCAACAGATGACATATGATACACTACAGACAGAGGACCAGACCATAAGCTCACTTAACCATACAGAAAGGTAAGCTAAAAATGCATGCTGATATTATCATCTGTTAAGGATCAGTACCAATAACAAGATTTTTATGATGGTCCCATGGCAGCCATATCTGAGGTCAAATCAGCAAAGTTTACATTCACAACCATCTACATTTTAAAGAAGTCTTTTGGTGAAAACCCATGTTGATGTGAGAATTCATTTAGGAGGTTTAATTTGATACTTTACAGCACAGCAATACAAGTTGGTTATTTAGTGCCAATGCAATTAAACTAAGTGTCTTGCTCAGTGATGCACTATGGTAGCCAAGACAGGCTGATCCAATAGTAGGATCTGAACATCTGAACCTGCACCCTTTTGGCTGCAAGTATGACACACTAACCACTGCCTCCATTAGTTGCTGGAGAGTCAAGCCTTTTTTACATTCCTAAGCCTGCTGGAAGTCCATTCAGGAGAATTACTAATAACACGATTTTAAAGAGACCCCAATGGAGGCCATGCTGGAGGTCAGATAAGTACCATTTTTATCTAGGATCATCTACATAATACAAGACATCTTTTGAAAACTGAAAAGTTCATACGACCATCCATTCACAAAGATGTAGCGTATCAAGATGGCCATTCTGGTGGCCATACTAGATGTCCAATGGACACCACTACCATTGAGGATCAACTAGATTCATATGAAACTGTGTCAAGTTTCATGACTCCTCCTGGTAGTTTAAGTGACAATAAAAATCCTGTGCTAACTGACTGACAGATTGGCAACAGGCTATCACACAAGCTCTTCTGGTCTTTGAACAGTAGAGCTGAAATCATTGCATCAAATAGCAGTGCATCTAAGTACAGCGCAATAGGATCTCATCTTTACATATGTTTAAACATTAGGAATGCTTGTAAAGAAAGACAGAAAGAATGTCATTAGTCAGTACAATACAAATGAATTGGAGATATTCTAAATGTTTCATATATCTGTAAATAAAAAAACCCTTTTAAATATTAGTATTAAACACATGAAAATAATTGAGTACATGTTCAGACAAAAGGAACTGTTGCACTAATGGTCTAAAGAATTTTCAGGAATTCAAGATTTCTTCCTTTTACTTGCGGAATGTTGAAATCATATTTGATATATATAAAAAAAACAAGATTTTCAAATTGGTTGTATAGTACACATATTGGATGTCACCTTGGCACCATTTTAATTTAGGACAAAGTAGACATCATTTAAAGTCATTTCATGAAAACCCCGCATCATAATCCATTCAGGGGAGTAGTGACAACAAGACTTTTATGACTGTCATGAAGGCAGCCATATCTGATGTATGACGACACCATTTTTATCTAAGACTTGGTAAAAAACCCATCATAATGATCATCCATTCAGGAGCAGTAGGGACAAAAATTTTGTTAAGACAGTTGTCACAAATGTATGACTGGCAACATTTTCATTTAGGATCAACTAGGTATCAGAAAAAGACTACTGGTGAAAACCCCATTCTGATATAGGCACCATTTCAGAGAAGGAAAGTAACATTAATTTTAAGATATAACTTTTAATTCAGGAGGAGTGGCAATACCAAGATTTTCAAAATGGCTGCTGTGAAAGTAGATTGGCATCATTTTCATGCAGACCAACTGCACATCTTAAGTCTTCTGGTGAACCCGAAGTCAGTATGACCTTCTCTTCAAGTATACTCATGATACCAAGATTTTAAAATGGCCATTGTGGTGGAAATAATGGACATCAGATTGGTACCATTTTCAGAGAGGACCAACAAGACATCATACAAAGTCTTTCAGTGAAAACCCTAGGTTGATATGACCATCCAATCAGAAGGAGTAGCAATAACAAGATTTTCAAGATGGCTGCCATGGTGGCCTTATTGAACATCAGAGTGGTAACATTTTTATTTAGCATCAACTAGACATTGTAAGAAGTCATTTGTCAAAACTCCATGTTGACATGACCAACAATTCAGGAACAGTAGATATAAGATTTTCAAGATGGCCACTGTGGAAGCCATATTGAATTTCTGAGCAGTACCATTATCATTTAAAACCAGCTAGACCACCATGGAATGAATATGTTTGTAAAGTTTCAAGGCAATTCTGCAAGTAGATTATGAGAAGCAATAATAAACCTGTGCTAATGGATGGGCAACATCAGAATATCGCATAAACTTTTCGGGTCTATGACCAGTAAAGCTGTCAATGAGTACTGGGGTACTCATTTTAAACAAAAAAGTTTCCCAGTTCAGATCAAAGACATCAGGAGTGAGTGAGACACCGAACAACAATTACAATTCAAGGCTCATGTTGTGACACTACTGGCTACTGTGCATTAATCCATTGTTAGACATCCGTCTAATTTCCTTTTTTTTCTATTGATAATAACTGTACATGAAACAGTCCCAAGACAACAGATCAGTTTATTGAATGTGAAACCATGTGTTTATTATATTTTGATACACACATATGTAGTGGACCAGTCTAAATTGTTAAAAAAGGCACCAGATATTAAGTAAAACTGGCTTTATCAATCTGACTCTTGGATATTCTATGGAAACATGTTAGACAAGAGGGATTTTGTTAAACTGTTGCATCAGGAAAAGAACAAATCAAGAACACTTTATAAATTGCCAAAGAAGAATTTGGCAGTGATGCAATACAGCATTCATCATTTGTGGACTTCATGACCATTCAGCAAAAGTCAGACATGTAGACTACCTAAAGTGAGTGTTATGCATCAATCATTTATCAGTTTGTTTAGTGTCTATACACTCGTACTAATCCACATAGATTTAGCTAATCTGTGACAAGAATTTTAACTGTAGATCCAGATAAGTAGGAAAAAGTAAATGTAAGCTTTTCATACAGTTTTCTGTAATTATGGCATGTAATATATAGATTGCTCTTTTTATGCTCAGATTATGCTTTTCTGTCACTTATAGTAGTAATAATTGGGGGTTGGCATATATGAACCTACAACAAAGCAGTTCAAGTTCACATTTAATACAATTTCCCTTTGATCAGGTACCCAAGTAATCAATCATTAAGATCAACGGGTACCCTGTAGATGTTTCCTAAACTTTTGACAGCTTTAATAATCAGCAGAGGAAATAAATTAATATTTTTGGATGGTTACTGAATACTAGTACATTTAGTGCAGAATAGATACTTATAGAAGGAATGAGGAATGGATTCTAGAGGACAATGTGAGGGGTGAAAAGAAGCAGATAAAGTGAGGAGTATGAATACTAATAGATGAAAAGACGTGGATGCTAAAAATTCAGTGAGAAGATACTTGTAAATAAAATGTTGCAATGATACAACTAGATAAAGTGCATAAATACTGTAGCACCTCTCAAAACCAAAATCCCTCATCACAAAATTTAATCTGAGGTGTTTTCAGTTACAGATGTTCATTATATTCACTTAAAATGGATATGCTATTAAGTATCCTCTCACAAATAAAACATGTTTACCTGTTTTTTGTTTTCAATTAAAAGGCAATAAACTTTGAAGATTTATATACATGACAATTAGGATTTTATGGCATTTGCATGCATTTCTATTCTGTGTCTTATTTTACTCTACACGGTTTTAGTCTGATTAAAGACCACTAGGATTGCCAAATGCTTCAATAATGTTTCAGTTTATGGGGTTAATTTATGTGTAAAATTGACATCTGGAATCAAAAATGTCTGTCACATTTCAGAGTAGAAGTGTTTCAGTTTACTGAGTGTTATGGATATCCGTATCATCTATTAAATTATTCTATAATTTTTTCAAGTCATTTGGGTTTATGACATTGATATTTTAAATTCTTTAATTCAGTGGCTGGCTCGTACTGTAGTCAAGTACATGTACAATATGTGTAGAATTCTCATTCATAAATCTAGGCTGACTACTAAGGTCAAGTCAAGAACTATTTTGGTCAAGTATGCTGCACATTTAGTTTGAATGGAGGTCACAAAAACATGCAAAGATACTAAGAGTACACTTGTTCTGTAGAAATATTATGCACACCCTAGTTGTTGATTGGCTCACTAATTTGAGAAGGTCATAACATGACCAGTAACTTATTTCAAAATTTAATAATTTGGAAGTTCCATAATCTTGTAGCAATTCAGGTTTTGTTGATTTGATGCAAATGTGGTGGCTATATAAGGGAATTAAATATGCACCAGCTCATTTTTAGTTCATATGCCAGTTTTGTAAGAGTCGTGAGAGGAAATCCTGATTTATTTATTATATGTTCATTGCACTTGCACAGTGGAAAATATTTATTCTAAAACAGACAGTTCCTTGAGGATATGAAATTATTCAAAGCCTTGAATATTTTAAAAAATTCTGTTGGATTATGTGAAACATAAAAGGACTTGTGTGATATTCTACTTTCGTGGAATTTACCTTTAAGTAAAAACTTTTGGCTTTAGAACTTTGATTCTTCAGGGATGCAAGCACATTAGCACATGAACACATTAGAACCTTCATTCAAAATACCTTTGGACAGTTTCTGGATTAGCGTGAAATTGATAGTACAATTTTGGATAATATTCTGAGAATTCATATACTATAAGTTATTTTCAATTCTTTCACTTTGTTTGATTTTATATTTTAGGGAAATAAATTTTATATTTTATAATACTGAATGCTTGTTTGGTTTTACGTTGTCCTGTTACTTAAATGTAAGCCCCTAGATGTAACAGAATTAATAGGAACTAGTCTTGGAATTTTAACCTCATCTAAATATTATCAGGATTTGAATTTATTTATTTTCCAAGTTTTAATATTTCTGAAATTTTGACATTTCTCAAGATTGTTTTTTGAAGTTTGAATTTCATTGTTTGAAATTTTAGTAGTCTCTGGTATTTTGATTTCAGAGCTGGGAAATTAATAATGAAACCAACAAGTAGAGAATTTTATTGCTGATCCTATCCAGAAGAAATTTGAGGCCCTAAAAAGGATGAGTTACTTGAACTTGCCAAACATTATGACCTTGCATAGGCCAATGTTTAATTGATGAAACATGAAATCAAGAATCTCTTGATAGATTATTTGGTGAACCAGAATGTTTTCAATAAAAGCATTTATAGTTTGATAAAGAAGACTCCATCTGGTTCAAGCAGGAATTCAAAGATTTAACAAGATTTCAACTTTGGCATGAGATACAAAAAAAAAATTTGGAAAAGGAGATAGCGAAAGGCATGAGAGAGATAGAGCTAGGGAAAAGTTTATTGAAAGAGAGGGAGTTACAGTACATCAAGTATAAGCAGGACTACATGCAAATGATAGAGCGAAGGCTTTAGGTTCATTGGACAAGGAAGTTGAAACGACAAAGCTGCTTGAGACAGATGATGATCTAATGAAATTAGACAAAAAGATTCTAGAGTTCAAGAATTGTGTCACTAGTGACAGAACATACTTTGATGAGAAAGGGCTTGAAACTTTAGAGAAGGTAGCTAATACAGCTAATGAACATTTTTTAATTCACAAGGTTCCATTTGTTAATAAATCTTCAACTCAACAGGTTCTTGTTAAGAAACAATTTCAGTCTTACAAGAGTACATACAAATCTCAAACTTGTATAGCTGCAAAGAATCAACTTTTTGATAACATGGATCCAAAATCCTTATCTCTTCACATGTGCACCTTTTGTAAGAGGAAAGGGCACATTATTTCTGATTGCTATAGGGTGAAAAATAAGCAAAAGAATTCTAATAGCTGCTGCAAATGCTCTTGTTGTTGTAGTTGTTGTTGTTGTAGGGCTCAATGCCATTTTTCAGCACACGATAGGCTATACATGGCGGCCAGTATTAATGGTGGAGGAAGAAACCGGGAAATACCCGGAAAGAACCACCGACCCACGAGAAGCTGCTGGCAAGCTTTCTCACATATCCACATTTGCCGAATCCAAGACTCGAACCCACGCAGACAGAGGTGAGATGGCAGTGATCCGTAACGGAGAGCGCTTTAGACCGCTCGGCCATTCGGGGCCCCCCAAATGCTCTTGTTTCTAAGAGGTCAAGGTCACAGTCATGTATTGAAAGAGATACTTGTGTGGGGGCTAGCTTACCCTAGTCTTATTTTGTTATGGAGATTTATGAACTATTCATGTCAAAGGGTCCAGTATCACTTGTTGGTGATTTAGATAAGGTTACTCTTAGAAAGATATTAGAAGAAACAGCAGCTTCTCAGAGTTTATTAAATACTCTGCCCTTTTCTGAGAAATCTTCTTCTAGTGAAAGTGCTCTAATACAGGCAGTAGATTGCAGAATTGTTAATGTTCCTCTCCATTGTGTTGATGTGTCATCTAAGTTTTGGGACCAGTGATTAAAGGAGCATAAAACTCTTCACCCAGTGGCAGTGTTAATTTGTTACTAGGTAATGACCTAACTGAAGACAAGGTAGTAATTAATCCACTTGTAACTGACAAGCCTTGTATGGATTGAAGAGCTGATCCTATTAAAGTAGAAATCCCCGGTTTATATCCAGTTTGCGCAGTTACTATAGCTACAGCAAAGCATGCTCTTGAGAATGATGTTGTTAAACAGGATGTCATTCCTTTAGCAGATGCCATTTTGGGTCAGGCTTTTAATGGGGTCACTTTTGCTCCTAGCTGGATCAATCATGAAGTACTGATCACAATGACACTCATTTGGCTACATATTCTCCTAAATTGAATCAGAGTGATAAAAGATAATCACTGGTTGTCATACAGAAAGTAGATCCATCCAGAGATCTCCTGTTTGTTTCAGAGGGTTATTAGTAAAACTGAAGCCACACAAGAAGGAACTTGCTACTTCTTGAAGAATGGGGTCCTTAGGAGGAAATGGAGGCCATCTGAGATACCAGATGGTGATATGTGGTCAGTAAGCTATGTTTGTTCCTAGATCGTACTGACAGGAAATTCTTAGTCTAGCCCATGAAATGCCATTGTCTCCTCATTTACGAGTCAATAAGACTTATTCCAAGGTCTTAATTCATTTTTATTGTCCAAAAATTAAAAGTGATGTTTCTAAATTTTTGTTGGTCTCATCATATTTGCCAAATGGTAGGGAAACCCAATGAGAAGACACCCAAAGAACCTTCATTTGGAATACCTTTAGGCAGTGCTGGACCAGTGTGAAATTGATAATAATTCTATTATTCATACACAGTAAATTATTTTCTATTCTTTCACTTTGTTTGGTTTTACATTTTAGTGAAATAAATCTGTACTTAGAAAAATTGAATGCTTGTTGAGTTTTGCCTTATCTTGTTTCATAGTTTAAGCCCTTACACATAACATGATTTAAAACTAACTGAAATTAAAGAACAAAATTGGGACTAGAAATATTCAGTTTCAAAATGATTTCAGTTCACTGAGATTTTGATGATGAGAGGTTGTATGTTAAAAAAATAACTAATTAAACAGCAAGCCACCGCATCCAATCAAAATTGTATGCTCAAATTTGAACACTGTTCCTACATGATCAGGACAAGAGAGCACTCAACTTGAATGGACTGATAAATAAGCAATTTTCCAGTGCCTGTCTGTGTTTGCAAAAATACCTTTCACTCAAATACATCTGTAATAGCTTCCCTCTGGTACATAGTCATACTTTCGATGTTAAACTTCAAAGTATCCTTTTTAGGTCAATTGCCCCCACCATTTTCGGCTGATATACAATGCACCACGCTATTGGTTAGTTGGAATTACATACTAAGGGAGGCAACTCATGTAATCTAATAGATGTCTCCGGGACAAAGCACCAATATATCTGTTCAATCCGCCAAGGTGTAGATAGGATTATCATATTGGAACCTTGGCTAGAGAAGATGAGATAACCACAGTATACCATATTATATTATATATTACAGCATAATGACAGTCTCACGCATTACTTTGGAAGCACTATCAATGATGAGATTAAACTAAGTGAAATGTACAGACAATTAGAAATTGAAATCCTACATCCAGTTCTCTCCATTGCAAAGTATTACTACAGCCATATTGTTTGTAGGGACAGAACACGAGGAGTTTCTTTATTTCTCTCCGGCCTCCTGGGTCAGGAACAATCTGAAACACAGCCATACAGGAACAAAGCTAAATTGAAATAAACAGTCTTTGGAACTTTAATAACTTTACAAAAATGAAATTTTTACAAATACTAGTGATATAATTTATTATATATTTAAAAAAATCTTTAAATATTGATTAATACTTAACACAAATATCTCTTAATACAGAACAACCATAACAAAATTCAATACTATGAATCAGATTCCTTATTTAAATTAGTAGATTATGAAGCATGAATTACTCTTAAGAAAACTATGAATTATCTGATTTACAATATGATTTATGAAACTTCATGCTAGTAAAAAATATCTTACCAATGAAAAGAATGGAATTTAATGAGTAGCTCAAAACATGTTCTATTAATGTTAAAGCACTGAACAGACTACTAAAGTTTATTGAAAGTGTGGTTAGGTCATTTTGATTTCCATGTAAATTTACACTGTTACTATATGTACTATTATTAAATATAGTTTTATTTACAACAACAACAACAATAATAATAATAATAATAATAATAATAATAATAATAATAAAGACAATAAATAAAGAAAGAATTCTTCAATTAAAGTGAGTTATTCGATTAATAACAAAATTCTCAGAAGATGAAACAACATGCACAAATCTTTCTAACTGAATGTATGAAATAGCTCATGCTAAGAAGTAATCAGTATGCCAATATCATTCAATTCACTTCTGAACTATAAATCAAGAAACCAATTTATTACAGAAAAATACTCGTTCATAATACCTTAAAAGAACTACTACTAACTTGCAAATTCAGCCTTCCCAGGCTAAACTTTGTAGCTCAGAAACCTAAAAACTACCTGTCTATGTAAGTGGCACTCAAATAGAGTGATCTCCCCTAGATAGAGGTATTTGAATAACTCATTTGCTACTGGATCAGAATGCACACTCTCTATGAAGGATATGACCGCAGGGAGGTTGTATCTATATTAAGATTGGGTAAATATTGTCAGTGAAACATATTTTACTAGAACTGGTTCCTTCTTTAAACACGTTACCTGATCATAATACCTTAGGAGAATAGGTAAGAGGTTGAGGGAGTTTAATCCCTTTACCCCTCAGAGGCCATCTCCATCCCCCTAAGATGCTGCATTTAGACAGATAACTTGGTTGGAGCATCGACTCCATATGTTGGAGTATGGTTTTTATGAAAGGGAAAAATGTCCCTCCAGCAAACTTAGCAGAAGTCTTCTAACAATGTCTTTTGGAAGCTGCTGAATGACCTGGCAAGGTACATTACACACATCATGGATTACAGATTGCCTACTCAACCATGTGGATGGGGACACAGGGGTAAGGGATTAAGTGTCCACTACAAGTAATGGATGTCCACTCATTCTGATGAATTTCCCCCAGAGTGGAAATCAACTTAATTTAGTGGCAGTCTGTCATGGATTTTATTGCAGCTGTAGTGCATTTTATGACACCTCTCACTGATTTTGTTATATTTGCTCCACAAATCAACACAATACAAAAAACAAACAGATAGGAGAAACCCAAGCTCCATAAATTCAACCATTGCAGTTGTAAATATAATACTTTTACCTGTACAAAATGGTAGCAATTCTTGTGGTATTTGTCAGTGGCTTTAGCTACGGATGCATACTGATGAATGCACTTAATGTAGAAAAAAATGAGGTTTAAAATTTCTCATACACCTTCCCAGCCCTGTCCATGACAGAGTGAAATCAGAAAAATTGCCTTGCTACAATATTCATCTCTGTTGATTGATTACATGTGCATATACATATGCAGAAATTTACATAATGTTCTGCATCAAGCGGTAACATCAATCATCTATCTCAACAAATGATACGTCATAGTTTCCCTTTCATTTCCATACTATTTCCAGGACCAACTTTGAAGAAATTATTAAAAGCAGTAATACAATAAAACAAAAGGGATTACAAACAAATGCCGCACTATTTACACTGTACATGGATGATCAAGAACACTGGAACATTATGAACTCTGTGACATAATTCTTCCAAAGTTTATTCTACATGAATAACCTGGCATCATATATTAAAATTAAAAAAAAAGATAAAAGAGCTATGCAACAAAATGGTTCTTCTGTAGCTTTACTCTTGAACTTTTCAAATAACTGTTTATCAGACAGTATGAGATTTTTTTAAAAATGAGTTGAACTGTATACTTTATCAACTGTTGCACTGTATCTATGGCCATTGATGTCATGAACAAAGTGGTTTCAATGAAAATAAATTAGTACTTTCTGCTGTCACTTTTTTCCTGAACCTACATGCATCACCAGGCACTGGACGAGGAGTGACATTCTTACTTGAAGTCAGCCACTATGCCTCTATTATGCTGGGACTGTTCCTAACAGCTACTGTTCAATGTCAAGCTTCAATGTTTCAGAATGCACATTAACTGTTGAATGAGAATGTTGTCACAAAACCACACATCTTAAAACTAAAAAGATATTAGTTTGTAAAAAAACAAATTTGGACTGAGAAATGCTTTGATGCTGTGAAAAATCAATTTAGACAGAGAAACCAATAGCCGTTCTCATATTTCACACAAGACTGGTTTCTACTGGTATATAAAGCAAACCATATGTATTATTTCTATTTTCCCAATTAGAGACCAAGCATTTTAAATACAGCAAATTGTACTGGTCCTTATTCACATCTAAAATTATTAATATTTTTTAAAAATCACAAGCATATTTTATTTTCAAGCTAAATCCAATCACAGCCCCACCCTCAGTAGCACAAAGAATATAAATTAAATTACTTAAATTATGGAGTTGTAATATGGATTAAGAAATGCAATGAGGTTAAGTTGTGATATTTTTGCTTAAAACTGGTTTGAAGTGGTATATAAACAAACCATACATTTTTATTCTCCCCATTACTCTTTCAATGCAGCACATACAAGTCTATCACAACAGCACATATCTATGGCATGTTTACAAAAGCTCTATTACAGGCTTTCTTTTCTTTTTTAAAATGCATCTTCATTTGCAGTAAAACGTGCTTATTATATGAGAAAAAGAGAGAGAGAGAGAGAGAGAGAGAGAGAGAGAGAGAGAGAGAGAGAGAGATTGTGTACTATAACTTTCAATCAACCTCAAAAGTAGCTTTAATTGCTAACTCAGAAACAGGTACTGATCATCAAAGAGTGTGCATTTTTTAAATGTGTTAAAATTAATTCAGTTACTAACCTGTTATTTCTTATTATTCTAATTTTATTCTGCAGTCCAATATGGTCATAATTAACAGTTATGAACTTAACACTTCAGAAATTTTAAGACCGAAAGTCAAATGAGCCAGCATTACTACAGTAATCAAACTGAACAGTGACAATATCCACAACAATCTTATGAATGGTTCACAATTAAGAGGAAATAATTGGGACTTAAAACCTCTGAAGCCAAAACCTCCTCCACCTCTAGTTCGGAAGAGACAATGTTCTTCCAGGGATACCTTTTTAAAGTCATTTAAAATATTAAGCCACAAATTAATAGCAACCAATACAGTAAGAGACAGACTGTATAGCCTTGGCAAACACTAGGCTTAACAATTTTGTGTGATATACAAAGCATTATTGATAGATGTGATGTATTCAGCTTACACAGTACAAGATAAATAAAGGAAAAAAAGTAGTAGGAATAAGATGAAATTTTGCTTATATAAAGTTAAGACTAAACCAATGCAGAAACTTGAGTCTATTTATTGTACATTAACTACATTTGATATGAACTGCAATTACTTATTTCACAACTAAGTTTGCATAATAATAGGCATTTCAGTTGAATTGCAAAAGATGATGATGATATGATGGATATCAAGAGAAATTGCCAGCTACTGCAATATGGAGGAAAAAAAATCCCCAGCATTCTTTCTCCCAATTCCACATTTACTAACCGGCCCCATCCTTTGTTTCTATGCTGTGTATATGTATGTCTTCACATATTTAACATTACATTATTATTGCTTTTAATTCGAATTTCAGGTCCAAGGTTGGTTCATGTGACTTTAAACTTAATTTTAGCTCCCAAATATCCAGTGCTGTCTGGGTGATTGCAGATATAGCTTCAATAATTTCACACTGTTGGCCTAATTCATAAACCATACATATCTGGTCTTTTTCATTTACGATAATGTTAAAATCTTAGAAAGGATAACTGAGTCAAAATGTAACAAACTAGTAATTAAACTGATAAACAATAATTGTATGACATTTGGGAATAGTTCTGCAGTATTTGTCATGTGGATTGATAGAATGTATTGTACCAAAATAAACTGTATCTGCATTGACTGAATAAAATAGATACAAGATTTTCTCCTACCAAAAATATTTAAGCGATTATGCTATTTCATCACTTTCATGCTGACATCTGGTAATATTAAACTTGTCAGATGACCAAACTAGCAATTCTCTTTTTTAAAGCTGTTAGTTACAGAATGCAGCATCATGTGCTTTGTAGAGTCTGTATTAAACCGTAGTCTATGGTATAAGTAAACACATCTAGTTCCCAAGAAAATAAGTCAAATGTATGTGAATATTTGGGTTGCAAGTACTAAACAGAGGATGAACTAGCAGATATTTTATTTTGGATAGTGCTATGTATATTTCACTGTATGGGAATATGTTATGCAAACAATTTAAGAGTAATAATGGGAATGAAAAACTAAATTTCAGCATTTCTTGCATTTTTTATTTTAATAACAGAATGAAACCTGCTAATATTTTCATTTGTTATGTTTAAAAGCAGGATCTCTCATTAAAATTATTATCATTAAACTTTGTATATTTTGTCATGCATATAAACGGTCTCAGGATTCACTGCTGGGAAATCTACTTTTCATCTCTCACAATATACTCTCACAATACACATGTGAATGCATTTTAGTAGGCAAGTCTTTGTATATTAAATGGCATTGTGTATAACTTAAGAGCATTCTGCACTGTGTACGGTGTAAAATAATTATATTTAGTTTTTTATATGATGCTAGAAACCGGTTCTACACAATATTATGAGAACTTAACATCACTATATGTGGCCCATGACAGAAACAGTGTGGACTGATTAAGTTCACAGTGGGAACATGGATTTTCCATTGTCCACAATGCACTTACTGTAAGATGTTGCACTGTGATGATAGACCCAACTACATCTAGTTGAGCCTTATGGGATGAAAGATCTCTGAGGCTGAAGCTCAAGAAAGTTTACTCTGACCTCCATCCTGTGGCTTGTATAATGTTAGCTAGAGAACAGTTTCACTCGAATGCAATGCTTGCTGAGACTGCCCTAACAACATAAAGTCATTTGATCTTGGGTTAATTCTCGATATGCAAAGCTAGTAATCCATTTTATCTAGTGTGAGAGTGCCTGTGCTGGCATATCATTTCCCTCTTTGAAAGGTAAGATAGTCAATGCTTTGGATTGGTTTCAGAGTTCAGAACTCTGAACGGGTAATGTGGACAACCTTGAGATGACGGGTCCAAGCCAAATGACAAGACACATATTTTGCCAATTCTGCCTGCCATCACTAGAGCGAGTAGAAGTACATCTAATATGGAACATGAACCAATGAAGCTCTTGAGAGTGGCTCAAATGGTGTCTTGATCAGTCAGGTTAGTACCCATGATTCCACTTTGGTCACAGAGCCAACACGTTTGGACAAGTGAAATAAAAATTTGACAAATGATTGAATAGGTCTTTGTCCAATATGCTCTCTTCATTGATGACTGTCACAAATTATGAGACAGCTGCCTTTTATTCTGACTGGAACTAACTGTTTCTCATCAAAGAGCCTTGAGTAATGAAATGTTTTCACACTCACACTACTGTGAGACAATTCTCCATGTCCCCTCACACACTTTCAAAGTAGTAGACCTTCTTGCTCGAGTGATTCGTTCAAACACTTGTTGAGAGAACTGTTTGTTTAATATGACCTAGACATGCAGGTTTAACAATTCTGGATTGGAATGAAATGCCTGCTATTGTAGTTGCTTGAGCAGACAAGAAAATATCTTTATTTTCCTTGGAATTTCTGCTACTAGATTTATTGGGTCATTTACAAAGGATTTTTCTCCACTTGAATGGAGTGATCAGGATGAGGTGATATTTTGATTCTCTTACTTTCTCTATTACCTTTGGAATCTGAGATATCAGAGAGTAAGAGTATGCATCCAAACAGTTCCAATCTATGGAAAGAGCAGGCCACTGGATCTGGGTCTGGTGAGACAAAGGTTGGGAGTTTTGCATTCCACCTTGTTGTAAACAGATACTCCAATTATCAGTTCCAGTGGGCACATATGCAAGTGAAAACTGAGGGATTAAGCAACCATTCTGCTTATATTAGCTGATTCTTTCAGGACAGTGAGTCTGCTAATACATTTAGTCAGCCTGAAATACTATGAACTTGTATGAGGCTTTGTCACTGAAGTCACTACCTTAGAAAATCCCAAATATGAATGAAAAGGTCTGAGGACTTGGTTCCCCCTTGCTTTCTGAGACAATTCACCTCACTGGAATAGTCAGATGGAATGAGAATGCCCTTTTCATACACCTTCTCCTGCCAGAAGATGACTCTGTGCAGGTCACACTCCATTGGCCGAGTGGCTGGCCTTTACAAATGACTCACACATATTATCTGTCTGAATGAGTTTGAGTCTCAGCTCAACCATGATCAGTAAGTAAGAAAGCTTGCAAGTAACTTTCAATGAGTCAGTGGTTCTTCCTGGGGTCTTTCTAGATTCTTCCTCCAACAAATATATTGGCTGCCATGTATAGCATATCATGAGCTTAAAATTGGTTTTAAACCCCACAAAAAACAAACACAAACCTTGAATGATGTATACTCCAGGCCTCTCCATCATCTCTGGAGGCTGTACCTGCAAGGGAACACATGACATGCCATTTTGAGGTTCCCCCCTCTTCTAAGCTGGCACCTCATATACATCAAGACTGGTATTGGTTTCCATGTAGATCCTGCCATCTCAAGGATGTTGATATGCAAAAGATGAAATTAAGTGGGCCACACTCCACTGGTCTCCTGGAATTATTGAAAGAGATGTGCACCACAGCCCTCTATGCCTGCATGCAAACACATCTCCAACGACTGTACCTGCAGCAGAACAACAGACATGAGCCAAATGAGGTCCCATTCTTCGGAGATGGAACCTCATGTATGTAGAATCTCTTACAGCTGGTCCAAGGGGAAAAGTCATGGCCTCCATTGTGACAACAGAATAATTTATAATGGTTTCATAAAATGGTTACATGAGATGACGATGTTGGCTGCTACCTTCAACAAACTTTGTAGGCAAATGAATTCTCAGGCTGAGAGACTGTCCTGTGTAAGAATTAAAGCCATCATGGAAATAGGTTTGATGCACATTCCCATGGGAGACATACTCTGTTTACATGTGCTTTGAACTCTCCACCCCAATGGATAAAATGCTGCATTGGTATGATCTCAAATTTTTCCTTGTCAATTAGGAATCCTAGGATCAGAATGTGAAGTAACAAGGGTAACCATACCTTGCTCCAAAATACAACTCACCTATTAAATGTTATTCAGGTAGATGGATGTCACTGGCATGGAGATGGTCCTGAAATGGGCCATTACTCTGTTCAAATAGATGTGTAAAGATCCAGGGACTAATATTGAGTCCAAATGGGAGTGCCCTGAACTGGTAAAGTGTCTCTCTGAAAGTGAACCACCTCACTTCCTCAAAGTGAATCCACATCCCATATGTTCTGGAACAATGAAATGGGCACTGGGTGCATAGAGCAACTTGTGACACTATGCTAGGAATGCTGATCCATGCGAGTGCCTGTGTCATATGGGGGAGGAAAAATGGATGAAGACCTTCTATCTTTTGGCTTAAAAGAGTAAAATCAACTGCGGTGAAGATCTGTTATGATCTGAGACGTACAACAGAGTGTAGTCATCATGGAAAAATGAAATTTTATCTTTCACAAAATTGTCCAGTTCTTTATGCTGGGATGGGTTGAGGGATACTTGATCCACAGAATCAATCAATATTTATGATGTGCAAGTTGGTTCAACTTGTGCATCTCACACAAATGTAACCAATAAAGATGCCTGGCAATCAAATATGTGCAGTATCAGACCTATTGGTTCAACTGAAAAGGGTCTGTCATGCTGAGGCAGTGAGGGTGACATTGGTGCTGTTGCTAACCAGGATAACATCTGATGCTTTGTGGCCAATGAGCTTTCTGAACTGATAGCTATGAAAGTAAATCATTCAAGGATGCGGCATCAGCATGTATATTTGATCACATTTACCTTCAGTCCAGTGGGAGCATAACTGACATGGTGCTCACTGCCATGTTTCTAATGTTTACTGAGCTGATACTTCATTCTTGTTTAAGTCTGTAAGACAAAACTTGAGCATACAATATATAAAGGTGTAGCCAAACATGTCAGAGGGTGAATGTACAGTGCTACACTCTGTGTGAAAATTTACCTGTAAGAAGGGCCTATATGGCAGCCCATACTGGTAAAAGTATTGAAGCATCACTATTAATACTTATCAAATGGATGCTATCAAATAAGTTCAAAAATAAACTTACCTGTAGAAAAGGTCAAACAAGACAGCCTATATAGGTCAAGTCACCAAAGCATCACTTTTAATAACTACTAAGTGGAATAACATACAGAAAACGTACCTATATGTTTCCGACACAGCGGAAATACAGCAATTTACCTTGAGTTTTGTATAGCATACACAATACAATTTACCTTGAGTTTTGTATAGCATACACAATATCTGCACATAATTAAAGCTACATCAATGCTAAAGGACTTGCTAGCAAACCATACAGGTATGAACAAATGTTACCTAAGTGTGTGAGTATGACAAGACATATGGCATTGCATATTGCTATCAACTACTATATCAGAACTGATTTTCTCCTTCAGTTAACATCCATATCAGACATTAAATCTACAAGTCATTAACAATAATTTACAAAATTACGCACTAAAATAAAATACTAAATTCATTATCTATTAGAAACATATACATGCTCATGATATCTCTTCTTAAATACTCTAATATTTTCAGCAGATTTTACATGTAGTGGAAGCTTGTTCCACAGAACTGTACCAGAGTATTGGAAGCTCTTTTTAAACTGCTCTGTTCTTGGTTTTGGTGCTAGAAGTTTCCATGTAATATTGATCTCAACTGGTATTGTGTTGAAAAAGGCCTGAATAAGTCCCGAAGATACCCTGGTGCAGTTCCATGTAGACATTTATATAAAAAAACTGCCTTTTGAAAATCTATCCTGTCATATATTGTGAACCATTTGAGTTCTGTAAACAATGCTTTTGCGGGATGATCAATAGATACAGCTAAAATTATGCGTGCTGCTCGTTTCTGAAGTTTATAAATCCTGTCAAGCTCAGATTTAGCACAGTTTCCCCATACATTTGAACAATAATCCATTGTTGGAAGAATATAATGCTTGTAGTATAGATTGCGCGTTTCCGTAGGTAAATATTTCTTGATTCTGCTGAGTAAAGCAATTTTGGATGACAGTGTTTTAAAAAGCTTATCAATATGGTCATTCCATAATAAATTATTATTTATGGACACACCTACAAGCTTTTCATGTTTGACATTTTCTAACGGATGATTATTTATTGCAAGAGATAGTTCTGAGTTCCCTGACTTGTGCAGCTTTTGTGATGTCCCCAAAATCATTTTGTTTTACCTTCATTAATTACCATCCTATTTAGTTGTGCCCAGTTTTGGACTCTAATAAAGTCTGAGCTTAATCTCATTTGGATAACTTCAGTATCAGAACTAGATGTATACAAGGTTGCATCATCTGCAAACAAATCTGTATTTGTGGATTCATTATTTAATGGTAGATCATTGATATAGATAAGGAAGAGGAGAGGGCCTAAACTGAGCCTTGAGGGACCCCTGAATGAATAGTGCGAGTTTGAGAGCTAATATTGCCAATGCTTACTCGTTGAGACCTTTGGTTTAGATATGATCTAAATCAGTTTAAAGAAGGATTGTCGAACCCGTAACATTTCAACTTTTGCAGCAGAATTTCATGATCAACAAGATCAAAGGATTTCTTGAAGTCAAGAAAAACAATCCCAGTCATATGTCCATTATCCATTTCCTTCAGCCAAAGATCAATTAATTTGGTAAGTTCTGTTTGGCATGGGTGATACTTTCTAAATCCTGATTGTGCTTTATGAAATAGAGAGTATGTTTCAGAAATTTATAGACCTGAATGGCTACATGCTTTTCAAGTAATTTTGACAATATAGGTACAGTTGATATTGGTCTGTAATTCCCTGGATCCTCCTTTTCTCCTTTCTTAAAGATAGGTGTAACCTTTGCACATTTCAGAGTTTCTGGAAAATTACCACTCATTATACTTAAGTTTATGATATGTGTTAATGATTTTGTTATTACTGGTGCAGCAATTTTAAGAATTCGTGGACCAATACCATCCAATCCAGAGGATTTATTAATATTCACTTTAATTAGCATATCGAAAACATCAGTTTTACTAACATTAACTATTGAAAAATAATTATCATCAGGAATTTTGGCTCTTATAAATGATAGAAGAGCATCAAGTTCAATTGGGATGTTAGTCTGGTTCTGAATACTGTACTGGAGATGCTTATGAAGAAATTGTTGAACATTTCCACAATGTATGGTACTGATGTTGCTATATCCTCATTTTGCTTAAGTCTAGGGGGAAAACAACTGTTCTTGGGTGGGTTCAGCTCTTTTAGATGCTTCCACAATGTCTTGGTACTCTTACTTTCTTCAATAACCTGTTTACAGTAGTTCTCTTTTGCCTTATCTATCAGGTGCTTAGTTTTATTCCTCCACTTTCTATAGCTTTTCATGTCTTTTTTCTTGTGGAAATTATCTCATAGATGCCTTGCCTCATTGATCTCAGGGGTAATCCACTTGGGTGTAATTTGGTGTTTAACCCTTTTTGTTTTAATTGGGGCATGCTTGTCTAAGGCTGCATTGAACATCCGATACCATTTGTCTAAGGCAGTGTTGACATCAGCTATAGTGCAGACTGATTGGAAGAGTTTGCAAACTAAATCATTTAAGAACATTTTCTCATCAAACTGTTTAAAGTCCCTGTATTGTATTTCAATGTGTTGACCATTTGAAGATGATTTTGGAACATGTCTAGTTATACAGACTGGATAGTGGTCACTCAGTGTGTATACTGGCACATTAATTTCACTTATGTTATCAGGTTTATTAGTATAGACATGATCAATGATAGTAGCACTTTTATCTGTAACTCTAGTTGGGGTGTTAATTGAGTAAAGTTGTAAGTTTCAAAGTTACTTATCCATGTTAATGGTGGAGTTTTCAAGTATTCAATGTTAAAATCACCTAATATGATAGTTTCTAAATCTTCCTTTAGTAATGCTTTTTGAATTTGCACCTCAAATCTATCAATCCAATCAGCTGTGGAACTAGGTGGCCTGTAAACTGAACACAAGAGTATTGGCTTTGATTGGGCAAGAGTTACTTCGATCCAGATACTCTCTACCCCAATAGTCTCTAGATCAACACGTCTGTTATAACTAATGGAACTGTCTACATAGAGAATACCCTCACCCCCCATGGATTCCCTGTCTTTTCTTTCAAAGTTGAACCCCTGTATTTGGAGAGCCAAATCATCAGTATCAGAAAGAAAGGTTTCACAAAGAGCTAGAATATTGACTGATCTAGTTTGCTGTAATATTAACTTAATCTCATTCAGTTTAGGGAGGATGTGTTGAATATTTAGGTTGATTACTTGCAGACCTCTTTTGAGGAGGCCAAAGGCATGACAATTTTGATCAGAAGATTGATTTTCAGACATGGTAGTATGTAATGTATTGTTTTTAGACTTGACAGATTTCTTTTCATCACCTTGATTATTTACATAAACACATGAAGAAGATAACATACAAGATCCATCTGATGTACCATGACCACATGTAATGGATACATGAGAATGTTCAATATATGACTGATTTACATACCTACAAGAAGACACTGATATATTAGACACTTGAGGAGCCTCAGAGGGAGAAGTAACTTGAACAGTATCGCATAGTTGTTTACATGTTAACAAGTTGCACTTTGTACACAAATCAGATAGTGCCTGAAACCTGTTTCTACAATTATAATTATTACATTGAAAAGTATACACATATTCTAATGCGTTTTGTTGATGGATATGTGTTGTATAGGCCTGTACATCATTGCCTTCTACCTACTGGTATGTGCACAACTTTTGCTTATGTCCTAGAATGTTACAAACATGGCAATGAATCTGTTTTCCATGCAGACACTGCTGTGTTACATGACCGTGCTCTCCACAATACAAGTAGTTTTCAGACTCATGCCTAACCCTTTTATAAGTCGTATGTACTGGTCTATATTTTTAACAAGCAAGGCAGTACCTCTAATGGACAAGTGGATTCGGTCTCGCTGGTATAATTGTTGGTTCACTCAACTGTCTTTGAAGAAGGTCCTGTATTGCGGAACAAAGAGAATTTGGAAATTCTCACAGAACATACAGAGGGTATCATTTAGTGGAGTCATAAGTACATCCCATCTTGGCAGTAGACCTGAGATGATTATTTTACACTCTGTGTTTTTGGACCTGATGGCATTCAACAAGCTTCATAATCATCCTCAATACCACTTAAAGATTGGCCATTACTGTAATTATTGCCACCAATGAGAAGAATTACAGTATGATATGGTGACATATCCACTTCCAATAT
Source organism: Megalonaias nervosa (assembly GCA_016617855.1). Classification (NCBI taxonomy): domain Eukaryota; kingdom Metazoa; phylum Mollusca; class Bivalvia; order Unionida; family Unionidae; genus Megalonaias; species Megalonaias nervosa. Next base: position 20,209 of record JAECUM010022391.1, on the reverse strand, counting down.
TGTTTCTGTAATAGTATTAATTGTTGCACCTCTGTGGGTTTTTACGTCAGTTCTATATAATCCTCTTGTTTTACTCCTTTGATTATTGATGATCCTATGAGAAGAGATCTGTCTTTAATTATGTTGCTGATTTTGACAAATGCAGAATTCAGATGCATCGCTTGGACTTCTTGATTTCCATGACTAGACCGACTGAGAGTTTGGTGACTGCTGTATTTAGTATTTGTACTTAATTTAGCTTCATGTTATGGAAAATTGGAGGTTGTTTTTTTAACAGTTCCTTCTGCACCTGGATTTGATGTTGAGTGAGACACATGATGGTTGGTGTTTACAGTATGTGCTTTAACTGATTTTTTGCTCTGCCCATCTGATGCCTGTAGAAGAGACTCATCTTGTTTAATTGGTGAGGTTGCATCTGTTTGTGTGTATACTGATTTTTTTCTAATAGCTGGTTTTGGTATGGTCTGAGTGCCCTGACATGCTCTTGTGTTTTGGTCCTTTGACATGTCTGTGTATTGTATTGTCTGGGTTTCCTGGCACACTTTTTATTGCACCTGGTTTATCCATTTGAATGCTTTGCAGACTCTTTGATTTTAGTGCAGAGACTTCCTGTTCTAACCTTTCTACTTGGGCCTGGAGATAACCTATCATTACTGAGCACTGCATGGAGGTGCAAGTCTGGTTATGGAACTCAAAGGAATTTGTTGCACCTATCATAAACTAGGGTCCTGGAGTTTCCTCCAAAGTTTTGCTAGGAGTACATCCAATAAAGGGCGAAAACTATACTCCACCCTTAGAGAAGAAGACAGGTCCATCAAACCACCTAAAGTCAACAGCTTGGACCAAAGAATAATAAACAGAATTCTAACTGGCAAAACAAAGCTTGCTGGCAGGTTTGGTAAGCATTTAGCACCAAAACCATCAAACATTAACTGCTACCACTTCCACACCATTGAAGATCTCAATCATATATTTAATGAATGCTCTCAAAATCAATTAGCCAGAAATATGTTCCAAAAAGCTCAAACAGAAATTGGATGCCCCAAAACATATCCCGAATTCCTTGACAGAAACAACCCAAACTTAACAACAACATACCATAACATCATTAATTTTAAATATGAAACCAGACTTAAGGATAAAATCTAATAACAACCATATAAAAACTGGCAGGGCACTATCAAAATAATAACAAACAGCAGCAGAAGCAATTGCCTAAAGCACCAAAACAAAAACCATATATAGTCCTAAACATCCAATATTAACAACTAAAGGGTGGAGCATCAGGGAGGCCGGGCATCTCTGATATGTCACCTGGGACCTGATTATTCAGCAGGGATGTCCGGTTTTTCCAGACAGAACTCCATCCATAAATAAAATAATTAACAAACACCTAAACAGAATAACTTGAATGCAATTCAACCACCACAAAAAATACTTAGAATATAAATTTTGTGAAAAAATAACCCACCAAAACCCACAACTAAATGATGGAGCGGCATGGGGACGGACATCCTTGATATGTCGATTGGGACTCGATTATTCAGCAAGGATGTCCATTATCCCCTGACCCTATCCCATCCAAAAATTAATTAATTACAAACTCCAAAACCATATAAATGTAAACTCTAACCAACCAGGAAGCTAAACACTTAAGATAGACAACACACAACTAAATGATGGAGCGTCATGGGGGGCAGGCATCTTTGATATGTCGCTTGGGACCCGATTATTCTGCAAGGATGCCCACTATCCTCTTACCCAACTCCATTAAAATAAAAATATATATATATATCATTTTTATCTGCAACTCTCTCTACTAAGCATCTCTACTACACATGATAACAAATCTATCCTCTCTTTTACTAACAACCCTCAACCAAAAGATAGCAGCCACCTCACTGTAAATTAACAAGTTAAGAACATAGGGTTTAGCAGTATAAGGTGGTCCAAACACCAGGACCATCAGGGCCAGTAACATCAAATGAACAAAAACTAGATTAGATGAACAAATATGGCCCCAAATAACCAATATAAGGTGGTCAAAAGTCCAATGACCATCATGCCCCACTGCACAAGGCGGCAAACAAACAAACCTGATCTAGGCAGGTATTCGGTCCCAAACTCTCACAGGCCGGAATACCACAGGACTAACAGGCCCTTAATAAATAGCACACCCTGTAAGACCCCAAAACAAATAGCAAATATAAGGTGGTCTAAGCCCAGGACCATCAGGGCCAGTTGCACAAGGCGACAAATATTGAAATAATTGTAACAGAATATGGATGCCATCTGAGGTTCCTAAGGAAAAAACAAAACAGCACAGAGTTTAAAACAAAAATTTTTTTTCTCAAAATCTCAAAATTCAAGCAAGATGCCAAAAAATTTAGGCCAACAGATACCCTGGAAACAACGGACACCACACTGTGACTTGGCGCCTCCCCTCCTGGTCATCTTCCTTCCTCTCCTCGACCGGACACCAACCAAACAAGCATGCAATGCGCACACAAATAATATCATCAAGCAGACTGAATAGGTGAGTGAGTGACGGTACTACTCCCACTCACCCCATAGCACAAAAGGACTGAAAAAACGTGTGTGTGCTAGTTCGAATCCCACTCATGAAAGCCTACCATTCAGGTCACTTGGAACTTATTGTTTCGTGACCTGACTGCTAAAATTAACAGTACTCTTTGAGTGCATTAAAGCCTGGGGAAAGTGGCTCTAATTCCTTTCCCCAGGAATAATTGACATCCTGCGGTGCAGGAATTAACCAGTGGCACATGTGCAATTGGAGCGAACGCCACTATAATCCAAATATCTCTCTCTCTTCCTCCACACTGATTGCAATCTGGCTTATTTCATGTAAAGCTGTATTACTGTTGACTGGATTTTGAGATCTGTGGGCTTCAGGGATGGGTGTTGAAGCCCTTGGCTGACAGGTAATTAATTTCAAACTGGTGATATCTACCATTTGCTGACACGTGTTGATAAAATAATTTACCCATTCTGTATAGCAATAGGAAGGCAGACATGAAGGGAAATGTACATATACTTACATAGAGTGTGACTTTGGGTTGTTCAGCAGGTTTAACATGGAATGTCACAAATGGACACAAGAAGCATTCAGGCCTTCTGTTTGTTATACATGTAAGAAGGCTTTTGCCAGCCCAAGAGACCTTGAAGATCAAACTATGAGAGGATGACAAGATTTACAACTTCAGTATGTAATATTAAATGTGAGAGCAAACCAAAACTGAAAGACTGCCTTTCTATAGCATTCTAGGACAAAAGAAAATATCTGCAAAGTGTGAGTTAAGAAGTTTAAATTCAGCTGCAACTTTTGCAGGTACATGAAGATAGAGAGACTTTTATGCATAACTTGCAAAAACATTTTTCAGTGCCAAACAGTACCTCCTCAAAGACATGCAAAGATAGCATCTTATTCTTGGATGAGGGAAGCAACCTCAGAAGAGAAGTAAATCATCTCAGTTGCAATATTTTTCATTGTCAACATATTGGTGTACACTACAATTTTACTGTAGTTGTTTCCAGTACTAAGTAACATATTGCATTTACTGTAATTTTTACATAATCTAAAGAATCCATAGAATGCAACATACTTATGCACTGTACTTGTCTGACAGCAAAGTATATTTTTCTGAAAAAATCTATATGATAATTTTTTTAAACACATTTTTTACTTTAAAAATTAAAAAATATTTTTTCTATTATTTGTAGATTTTAATTTTCAATTTTCATTTGGACTATTCTATGTTTTAATGCAGTTTACCATGATTTCGATATCTGAAGACAAACCATCACAAAAAAAATAGTCTATTCATGATTGAGCAACATTATCATTTCAAAATACATGCACTAAAATATCCACAACTGTTGATCTTATGGAAAATAGACAACAATACAAACTGCAACCCATCAGGGATAAAAACGGTAGTAAAAAAATTTACACAGCATAAAAAGTCTCTAAATCTTGTGAAAAGTTTATTTAGCACTACTTCATTTGTTACTGCATGTAACAATAAGTTATTTCCTGTATACAGTATGTCTGAAATATTAGTTTTACACTAATAACTGAATTGACCAATAGCACTTAAAACTATTTCTGACCATATTATTGATCAGAAATGCTATGTATTACATAATAATTTATTAAATTTTAGTTTATGCACAACTTGATGAGCTTGAAATATTTTAGGTACATATTGCCAGTTTTGCAATGGGGCTTGTCTGATAATGATCATTATGGGATGAATTGGTGGTGTGGTAAGATGATGTAATGTCTAATTATAAGGCTTTGTCAGTGGCTAACGCTTGAACAGGGGTGTTGTACATGTACCTTAAAAATGAGAGGCATACAGGGAACTATGTAAGAAACTATTATTTGCCTCTTACTTGCTGTCTTCATGGGGCTTGTTGAAGGATCACATGGGGGGGGGGCATGAGCAGAATTATTCCTACTAGACGGCATTGGCAGCAGAATTCAAAGATCCAACCAAATTAGATAATCTTATGTAACATTGCATGATCATATAGAGCACCATGTGATCAGTCACTTTTCTGATTTTTCAAAGGTACAGACAACGGATTTAGAGTCTCGGCATCAAACTTTTCTTATGGATTTGTGCTGGCCTGCCACCACCCTAGTCACCACCCATTAATGAATACATTGTGGGTTGTGCCCTTACATTATTCATGCGCATGGGGCATGGGATAGGATATTTTTCCCCAATTGGATACTCATAAGCTATACTAATAACGCAAAGATCATGCCCATTAAATACATTTCTTTTGCAGTTTAAATAGGAAAAAATAAGAATATTTTCTTCATGCTAGGATCAGCCTAGCTCTATTCCACGAATCTGGGACCAACCCAGAATACACTCTTATGCGGGGATTAGCCTAGCATAGATTTAGTTAAGATTAGCATGCTGGGATCAGCCTAGCACATAGTCTACTTAAGATGGGATCAGCCCAGGATACACTTGAATGCTGTGATCAGCCTAGCACAGATTTTACTTGAGCTGGGATCAGCCTAGCACAGTCTACAGCAGCTGAGAAACCCAGATTATACTTTAATACTGGGATCAGCCTAGCACCAATTATCCTTGAGCTGGGATCAGCCCAGAATACACAATAATGCTGGGATCAGCCTAGCATGGATTTGCTTGAAGGTGGGATCAGCCCAGAATACACTAAAATGCAGGGATCAGCCTAGCACCAATTCTACTTGAGCTGGGATCAGCCCAGGATACATTGTAATGCTGTGATCAGCCTAGCACCAACTGGGAATCAGTCTTTACATTGAGCTGGGATAAGCCTAGCACCAATTCTACTTGAGCTGGGATCAGCCCAGAATACACTGTAATGCTTGGATCAGCCTAGCACCAATTGGGAATCAGTCTTTTACATTCAGATTCTAGCCCATGAGTAGCCCCCCCAGAGGGAGCCTATGTATTACTATCATACATTTTATACAACACTGATTTTATTAGACTGTTTATAATTTACAATCAGAGTACATGACATTACATGTTTATCATTGGTAAAACGAGTCATTAATGACATGTACATGGTATAATCAAACCCTGTACAACAGAAAAATGTTTATAAACATTGGCACTAACATATGTCAAAATTTGTCTAAATAATGTAGGAATTCAATGCAAGTCCCACAATAGATGAAAATAATTCCATCTACCCTTTTTCAACCAAAGGTCATTAGTAGATGATTGGAATCACATAACTGTGCAATTGCTATTCATGTCATTAAAATGATTTTTATAAAAACAAAAAGTAACTTTGTCTGTCACCACTGTCAGCAAGTCAAACCAGGACATGAAATTCTCACTATGAAGCCCACTGCTAGGTGTGTTAGCTTCCTACATTTGCTGTGAACAATGGTAAGTCAGGAAGTACATGTATTCACAGTTTCTAACTGCCACTGAAAGATGTAGAGCTTCAATGTTTAAAAAATAAATGTTAACTGCTAAAAAAATGTTTCTTGTTTGTTATAAAACCAAACATTATAAAACCAATACAAAATATTAGTTTCTGAAGAAAAAAAAACAAATTTGGGCATGTCATTAGGACTGAGGGTTGTTCCATTTAAACATACATGGTACTCAGTGAAGGCAGTTTTAAAAAAAAAATATATGCCAGGGTACTTTAATGTTATACAATTCATATTAAAATGATAAGAAAATTCTAAATTGCATCTATGGGTGAGTACCCCACCTCAAAAGTGCCTTCCCTTTTATCTGCATCAAGTGAAAATAGTACATAAAAGTTTAACTCTACTGAAAAGTTGTATCTGCATCACATGAAAATAAGCATACAAGTTAAACTCCTATTGAAATATTGTATCAGCATGAAGTGAAAATGAGAACACAAGTTAAACTCCTACTGAAAAGTTGTATCAACATCAATTTAAATTATACATAAAAGCTGAACTCCAACTGAAAAATGGTATCTGCATCAAGTGAAAATAAGCATAAAAGTTTGAGAATTAGCATAAAATGTATAACTCCTAATGAAAAGTTGTATCTGCATCAAGTGAAAATAAGCATACAAGTTACACTCCTACTGAAAAGTTGCCTCTGTATCAAATGAAAATAATACATACAAGTTTAACTCCTACTGAAAAGCTGCATCTACATCAAGTTAAAGTCATACTGTTATATATCTTTATGTTGTGTGTTTGACATTTGTCCGTAATTGAGGATAGAGTCTTGGTGCATGCCTGCTCTTTGTGTTGACTCTGTGCTACAAACTGGTTGTTTACTTTGGTGTAAGTTCAAGACCCAGCCTTAATTATGACCTTAGAAGGTTCTAGAAATGAACTTTTTGACAGGTTATTTATCCATTAAGATATTCAGTTTTTCTGAAAAGGTTATTGCATCACAGGTCAAGCTGGGATGTATATAAGGTTCAGATCAGCAGGATTATTTGGTCCAATCTTTAATTTCAGTTGTGTTCAGATTTAATTTAAGAGGAATCTTTTATTTAAATTATTCATTGGAATTATGAAGTGCTCATTGACTCGAGACTAAATTGGACTTACTGTGAATTCATTCAAGGACCTTCTGGATTATGTCATTGTGATACATCAATTGCGTTGGCACATTAGCTCATCCAAGACTATTGGCACATCAGCACATTCAATACTGGAAATCATTCGAAACACCCTATACTTTTGGACTTGTGATGAAACTTTTAGGATTTTTGGGGATTTAATTCACAATATTGCAGGTTCCTATAACAGTTGCACTTTGTTTTCTAAGTAAATAAATTATTTGTTGAATTTTACAAAACTTGTTGGTTTTGCATTTTCTATTGCTTACTTTAAGACCAAAGGGTCATAACAATCAAGTTTAACTCCTATGAAAAAGTAGTATCTGCATCAAGTGAAAATAAGCATACAATTTTAACTCCTACTGAAAATATTTAACTGGCATCTGGTAAAATTTAACTCATCAGATGACCAAAATCTGCTGTACATTTGGTAATATTAAACTCGTCAGATGACCAAACCAGTAATCAAAAGTTTATTTTTTTACCTGTTGGTAAAATAATACAGAAGCGTGTGCTTGGTAGAGTCTGCAAAAAAATAGCTACACAACAGTGGTAAATGCAAAAACATATTTTGCTCGTCAGTTCTTGGGAAAATGTGTTCACCTTTATATGTATATTTGGAAGTGCTGCACAGAGGTTGGACCACAGGTTGCATCTTGGATAGCAGTATTTATAAGTTACTGCATTGTATGGGAAAATTATCAAAGAGATGCTATGAATATCATGTGCATTTCATTTTGAGAATGTTATTGCAGTTGGAATGAAGCTGAAATTACAGTACAATTTCAAAATGTGTAATCAAGTTTTAGAACACATGACATAGCTCATGCAATTCGGATTTGCAGAACTAAGAAAGTACATTTTGAGAAAATTAAAGAAGCAAAAATATAAGTATATTTTTTGCCATCCTTATTACCAGCTAAAGATGACATGTTTGTGCCTGGTCACTTTCATGTTCTTTGTTGGGACCCCAGCTATGCTATGACCTGTATGGTGTCTATTGTTAGCCTAAATCCAAAACAATGTGTGAAAATAAGTTAACATGAAAAATTGCAAAGCAGCTGGTGTGTGACAATCCATTCAGCCAGCGGAAATAAGAAGTTCATCGTTGTCTTGGCTTATTGGCTCTGAGGGCCTTAATTTTCTACCAAAACCTTCAGTCATATTTTTTCCCCACAAATTTAATACTTTCACTTACAACATGGTACCTCTCTGATAGATATGTGATAGCCCTTGCCCTCAGTATGCTTTTCAATGCTATTTTCATATACCCCAGAGAGCACTGGCCATAGTCTGAAGCATTCCATTAACGAAAAGTTGGGAACATTTCTCCTAAATAACTGTTTAAATAATCAGAATGGTATTTTCAATACTAAGTCTCTTATGTTTGTTGTGGACATGCAAATATCACGTCCCTTCATTTACTTCTTTGAAAGTTTCATTTTTGTCTCAGTAAACTCGTCCACATTGTTCACTTTGTCAGGTGAAACAGCTGCATTAGTTCATCCACAAACAAATCTAATAAACTAAAACCTAAGTCTACTATACAAGTCTACATGGCTTGTTTACATTGTAGTTCTAAATACACTATACTAATTTTAGGCACACATCATGTATGTGCATGTAATATCAAGGTGTTCAGCATCGTAGAATACTGCATGATTCTGACAATGTAAAGTTAACAGAGAAAAAAAGGAGTATATAATAAGTGTATTTCTTTTGTTTGGGAACATAATAAGCAAGTAATTTTCATGTGACTGGGGAATCATATTACATATGGCACCAATATATTCTTTCTTCTTGTCTCAACCTGATAATACTTAATAATTACGTGCAATTTCTTTTTCTTTTTGCTTGTGTAAAAGCAGTCTCTCAGTCAAGGTTATAAAATCACTATCTTCACACCTTTTATATTTTGTGAAGCACCAAATATTCTCATGGGATTCTTTGCTAGGAAATTTTCTTTCATCTCTTATAATACATGTCAATGCATTTAAGTAGGCAAGTCAATGAACATTACTGGCACTGAATACAACTTGCAAAGAGCGTTCTGCACTGTACTGAAATGGATGTCCACTTTTACATAATGATACTGCTGTGACTTTCCAATTGGAGCAATAAAGCTTAATCTGTACACTATAAGCCATAACATGGACATCTACAACATCCACCATATCCTTTCTGTTCTGTTCAAAACCCAAGAAATTAAATTTCCACTTAATTTCTGCTGGAGGCAATATTTGTGAGGTATATTATGTGCTGAGTTGTTTTTTTCCAACAAGAAGCTGGCACAAGTTCAGTACTATGAATCATCGACTCCCTATTAAAAATAGATTACCACTAAGCAATCACGATATTCTATTTCCTGTTCTGGTTACCTTAGCTTTGATGATTAGCACACAGTCTTCCTCCTGTGCAGGACATCTGACTGGTTCCTTACCGTCCTGGAATAGTGCTGGAATACATTGTTCACACAGTCTGTGACCACATTCTGTTGCCATGGCATCCCTAACAACCTGCTTACATACTATACATTTATACTGCTCTCGCAAGCTAACAAACTCAGGAGTCCCTTGTGGGGTCAAACTCGATAAAGCCATTGGGCACTGAAAACATATCATAATCCATATGTATGGTGTCAGAATACATTGCAGAAAATTATTAAGTATAAAACAAATGACATGGCAAGATTTAGAATTACGAACAAAAGATTTAGTGCATAAGGATCATTTGCAATGAAAAGCAATATAAAGTGTGAAAAGTCAGATAAGATGCAAGTAAAATATTCAACAAGAGTATCATGAATGGCACTCTATATGCCCACCTTGTTTTTTAATAGTCTTCTGTGCAGGCACTCTTAGGACATGCTTGACTCTGGAGATTACTGACCAACAGGTTTCAATGGCTTGAGCTTTGCTCCAGGTATATAGCCTTGAACTAAACTTCCTGAGCAGAAACCATTATTTTCTTAACAGATTTACTAAGATCATGATCTCTAACCTTTATGATGGAGAATCTAAAGGTTTCTTTTTGCCCATGAGCTACAGTAGCTCAGTGGTTAACATGCCAGATTCAGGACAATAAAGGGTGCAGGTTAAAATCCTATCATGAAATCAGCACAGGTTGGCTCCTGGGGCAAGGCACTTTACTTCAATTGCCTTGACATCTAAAAAAGCTACTTGTGCTGCAGTACTGTAAAACACCAAACCAAATCTTTATTTACCCTAACTGCAAGCCATTAACTGAAGAAACTTAATCAATATTAAAAATATCCTCAGCTACAATGTCCTTGTTCTTTGACCTTTTGCCAGAAAATCAATAGCTCCACAAACTGTGATCAAGGAACATTTTTCTTCTTCAGATAATGACTTTGACATTGGACCTTTTAATGCCAAAACTAATAACACTTCTTTCTAACCCAAAGTACAAGCTATCAACAATATAGAACTAATGTTATTGCTTGGAGACTATTTTTCACATTTCAGTCACAGTGACTACAATCTTTGATATCAATATTGGGGTCAAAATATCAATCATGGTCACTATAAGCAATAATTGCTTTTTAAACTAAATTTTCATGTTTGGCACTTTACCCTGAGACAAGTTACTGATGACATGTGATGAGAAGCATCAAGGATAATATTCTATGTAATTGTGCCTTACAACAATTTCTCTAAATAGCTGTATAAATATGGTTTAATCTTTAAAAGCACAGCAACACAAGTAGTTTATTTTGTGCCAAGGCAATTGGATAAAAAGGGGTGGTAGCATTCAAACCTGTGCACTTTCAGTGTCAAGTACTCTACGCTAACCACCTGCAGTTGAACATGAGAGGATTCAAATCCTACCATCAAATGAGTCTGGTTCCACTGTGGCATAATAAATGATAGACATCATATAGGCTTTACTGAAAACAGTATTCCTGTTTCTCTGGAGAAATATCTTTTAAGCCTGTTTAGTAAAGCTAACCTTGTTGCCAGAGATCTACCAATATTGTGTACATGCTTTCTCCATTTTAAGTTACTGTCAAAAAAAAATACCAACATTCTCATTAGTATCATTCTGAAAAAGTTTATCTCAGTGTTAATATGTAATTCTGGTCTATCCATTCTGGATAGCATTTTAGAAGTATCAGTGAGCATGCAACATGTTTTTCATTATATATCATTTTACTGCTTGACAACTTATGCATGTTCTAAATCAAAGCGGAGTTTTCCTTCTAGGGTTTCAATATTATTGCTAAAAGCTGACAGTGCCGCTTCACGAATGAACTTATCAGTGTTAGCTCAGTTGGTGCAAAACCGAGATTGTCCTGGAGATTCTTTTCTTTTTCACCTGAAATGGGGGTAGGAAAGGTATTTTTAAGGTCAATTCTAAATGCATTAAACCATCTGTTTTAGAGAGATTTTCATTTAGCCAGATGTTTAGGTTTTTATAAAAGACATTTTTGATTAGCTCTTTTGCCCACACATATGCAATGGCCAATTTTCTGGATGTATTGGACCCATGATTTTCGTGTCCTGACCCCTTTTTACTCCAAATCTCATACATATCCTACTTTTTGCAAACATTCATCTATGTGCATTTTGGACCCGTCTGCTTTAGATCTTAGGCCAAAAAGTAGAAAATCCAGACATGAACCCCAGTTCTGAAACTGGTAATTGCCAAAATATCAGGCCTTGAACATGTTTTTGTACACCGCATTTTTGAACATGAGTGGAAAGTTGACATTATTTGGTATCAATGAAGAATAACAGCTTTCTCCTTTTCTGTACTACAGACCACTTTGGTGTGTCAAAAATGATGTTGACATTACAGAGCTTGGAAGTAGGGTAATACTCCATGACCCATATATGTGGCGTGTTGGGATAACGACTCAATAAAGATGAGAAAGTAAGGTCAGAAATAATGAGCCTTAAGGGACATTAACAGTCACGGAATCAGAGTAAACACTGCCAATATAAACTTTCTGTGACCTATCTGTCAAACATGGCTGAAACCAGCTACATGAAGAAACTTCTAATTTTAACATGCTAGTTTGATTAAAAGATTTCCCTTTTCAGATTCCTTTAGCCAGCAGTCAGTTTAATGAGTTTTATGCAGAATTTAGCATTCCAAAAGCCAGACTTGTTTGTGAAAAAGTGAATAAATATATTATTCATATGCCAGATATAGACCTGTAATTTCTAGGTTCAGATTTACTACCATTCTTGAAGATGAGAGTAGCAACTGCACACTTCAGCTTATAATAGATAACACTTAAATTTATCAAATACAAGGGTCATTCAATAAAATTTCTGTCACTGGTGAGCTTTACATTTCTTAAACTTCTGCCAGAGAAAAAGCTACTTGAATGAGGAAGTTATGTGTTCCCTGCAGTTCTTTGAAAAGAATTTTCCATGTCCCATATTGGCAATAATAACCTGTTTATATCAGCACCCATTTCCGCTGAATGATAAAATCATGCAGAAGTCCAAGGTACATTACCATGGGTCAAAAGCCACAAAATAAAAGCTGCAGTTAAGTTGCACAGTTCATAAAATAGACTTCAAATGAAATTGTCATTCTTCAGGTAAAGCTGTAATAACATTCTGCATTGATTACTTAAGAAGCTTATGTTTCCAAGAGCGGGAAGAGAATTGAAAGGCCTTTCTTGTTAACTGTTGCTTTTGAAAAATGAAATAAATAAAACAGTAATGACTACTCAAGGTTAGCTGGTGATATCTTGCTACAATCAGACAGGTTTTAGTGAAATTCATACCAAGCATTAGTAATTTAGAATACCTTTTAGTTCTCAATTGGTGTCCACCGTCTTTCCAAAACAGCCACAAGTACAAACGTTTCTGAAACATGAATAAGCCACAAATATATATAATACGGATAAAAACTGTAGCAAACATCTCCTTTAAAACATAAAAAAATAGACAAAATTTTGTGTGGGGATCATTTGCTGAACAAAAAGTTCAAGCAGGCATGAGTTTGATCATCTGGCTAACATCTGCCTAATAACCAAATGCAAGAGCTTTTGGCAATTAAATGTGGCCAGTAGAATGCTTTGTGAAGAAATTTCTTCAGTGTTGATGACTGTGTATGTTATAAAGACAACTGCTTCAAGGCTTGTCTATTGTTTGCATCTTCACCTATGATGGCACATCTAATACTGAAAGGTCTTTATGCCAGGATGCATTTTGCCAAAGCTGGTAAAATTCTGTTCATAGTTTGTTTTTGATAAAATTGGATCAATGTTTCGTTTTTTAATTAATGGTGGCCAAATCTGATGGCAGATCTTTCAGTGAAATCTGGGCAAAGTTTCTGAGGTAGACTTTTAAAACAATTATCTATTTTCAGTAAACAGCAGCAATATTTGATGATAGATCAGAATGATTATTTTGTACAAACTTAAAACCCTTCATGTCAGGATGATTTCTGTCAAATCTGGTAGAAGTTATGTTGAAAAGTAGTAGAAAAGATGTAATTTAATGGATGTTTTTAGTTTTAATATTGGCAACCATATTTAACAGAAAATTTTGGTATACCTTATTGAAGTTGAAAACCCTTCATACCATGATGCTTGCCAAATTTAGTCAAATTGTGTTGCTTGTTTTTCTGAAGAAATTTTTTAAATGTGTTTCTATCTTTTTTAACAGTATTTATATCTGTTAGTAAATAAGAATCATCTGTATAAAACTTGAAGTACTTAATGCTATGCTACTGTAAAATGTAATTAAATTCTGTTGTGTGGTTCTTGGGAAATAGTTCCAAAGATTTTATATTTTTTGTAATGTTGGCAATTTTGGTGGCATATCAGCATCATTTTGTACAAACCTGAAAGACCTCTATTTGAGGATACTATCAAATTTAGGTAAAATTCTGGATAACAGTTTTTGAAAAACAGTCTTAATTTAGTAATGGTGGCCACATTTGATGCCAATGAGCATCATTTACAAACATCTGGTCAAAAGTGGTCCAATGTTTTTTTATATTTAAAATACAGTAGCAATTTATGCACACATGGTAGGCCATACCACAAGTTCAACCAGCCTCACCAGTGAGCTGACAGATATGATGAGAAATGCCAAGATGAGGCAAAGTAATGTGGAAAAAATTATCAATATGGAACAGAAAAAAATAATACAGCAAGTCTGGACCAGCATATTAAGCTGATAAACTTTAACCAAAAACATAAAGTTGATGCCTTCACCAGAAAAGTGACTCACATTTCTTGGTTTCTCACTAATGTGGGATTGACATAAATGTCAATGATATCGGATAAACAACTATGATTAGTAGAAGCAAAATATGTCTATAATGTTTACACTACATGTCTAAAGTTTATAATAGTGTTTTTGAATAGACAGTGAATAACCTGAAATCATGTGATCAAATTTTTACAATGGTGATTCCCGTTTTCAAGTATTAACCTTTATGATCAAAATGACAAAAATTACTTAATGTTCTTTGTCAGTCAGTAATTATACAAACATTTTGTTTTAAAGATTTTTATCTAAGCCAGTAGGTTTCAGTTATTAAAAGCAATTTTCTTACATTTATCTATAAAAAAACAACACATTTCTATTTCACCATTTTCTGTACCCTTTCCAATCCTTTAATTTATGCATCTCATAGCATTCCCAGTTATCCATGTAGGACTATGTGCATGTTGTGTGAAAACATGTTTGAAAAAAGTTGCATGTTGTGTGAAAACAGGTTTGAAAAAAGTTGTCCAATTTAGTGGGATTTTAGTTACATCACCTGTATCAAAATTTCCACCAAGTACTGTCTCATAATCAAATTTGTCAATGGCAAGCATCATTTTGAAAGTTTTTTGCCACCTTTTGTTACATGTTTTTCCTTTGTTGTTAAATCATTTCAAAAACATCTGTCTCCTTACATTACACAAATTCAGCCTAGCTGACGTATGCATTCCAGGGTTTATAGGCACAAAGAAGAAAAGCCGGATGTTGACCAATGCAGGTATTTCTACCTGTATGCAAATTTATCTAACATTACCAGGTCAGCTCTACTGACCCATGTCCATAACTGCATACAAGTCAGCCAAGTGCGTTATGTTTAAATATTCATAACCATTGGTCAACATATAGGGCTGTGGCTGTTCCATTATGTACCTACAATTTAAGGTAGTGGAATTTGTTTTATACATCAATGAAATAAACACATCAAAAAATGTCACAAAAAGTAACAAAAATTCTCTGTACAGTGATGTGATTGTTAGTCATATATTGGTTGTAAGACTGATTTTTAATGAAATTTTTTTTCCAAGTGACTGTTTATCATTTAGGTGGAATACACTAACCTCAGTGAGGACTGTAACTGCAGTATACAGAAGGACAAATAATCCAAAATGAATGAATATGCCACAACAGAATTCTTCGTCTCTGTATTTTCTGACAAGGTATACAAATGATACAATCTGAAAAACAAAACCACATCTAGATGACAAATGCATCTATATTAACTGGCATCTGACACATCAATAATATGATTAAGTAACATAAAGAAATGATATAGAAATTTGGTAGAATAATTAACATATATACAAATGTCTACATTTCTTATGTTATATCCTTTTCTGTAGATACCTCTGCTTCAAAACCTCTACTGCCTCCTGATTTTATGCAGAGAGGCAGATAATCCATTTTACTGTGCCAGTATACTAGAAGGAGCATACAAATTGTTCAGAGTTTGGCTTAATACAGTGGCTTACAAGTCAAGTTTAATTGCAAACAACACAGACCCTGAGCTGACATCACATAACACACTGGCAGATCAGGGTCTTTTGTTTATTCTACTGATAACGCTAACAAACTGCATAGACCTAGATCTGCTGGCAGTTTGTAGTTAGATCCAACTTGTATACAAGTAGATACAGTATAGAGGTGAAACAAGACACTTCTGCCACATTCTATATGATTCACAATACATCGCCTAAGATAGATACATTATTGATACACATATCAACTTGATGGTCTTTTAATCTTTAGGTCTCTCATTAGTAGGGTGGTGCCATTTTATGTGTATACTGTACTTGTTGACATACTGGTTGTATATCTAGTATGCATGTTACAGACAGACAGACAGACTTATCAGTTCATATGCCATTATCATCTTTCACAAGATAATAAACGATACTTCCAAACAGACTAACTGTTAGCTGTCAGTGATTTATATTCAGTCTTTTAGGCCATTTCAGCCTGTCCCATTTGATCAGGTGCAGTGCTCATCTTGGTCACCATGCCCTTTGTTTTGCACTGCAGAAATTATTTTTAAACAATTTATTACCAACTTCTTGGATTCACTTAAATTTGGAAGGCATTATGGTGTTATCCTCAAAAACAGAAAAAAATAGTGCAATTTCCTCATGCAAGGAAAATCATAAATAGATTAAGCCTGATTGTGGGTGTGAAGATGACTAACAACCAGCTCCTTCATAATGTACCTATCCAGATGCAAAAAATTGCCGTGGCCACACTCGTTTCTGTGAGCGAAAAAGAAACCTATTCAAAACACCAACTCCTCTTCTGCAAACATGGTGGCTGTAACTCGTGCAGTTTGAAATCTTTCTCCTTGCCAATATGTGCTAATATGTTTGTATCTAGTAGGCAAATTCAGTTGTTGATTACATATATCACCCCATTTAAGATTAAGTACTTTACAGATCATTTAATAGCCACTTTTGTGCAAACTTTCTTTTGTACTGTTATCTATTTTAATTGAGTTTGGATGCCAATACTTCTGATGTGTCACGCAGTGAATATGCTACAGTTAGTTCTGTTTTTACTCTGGACTTGAACAAATAATATCCACTAATCAGAACTGAAAGTTATATATTGCATGACACAAATGTGTAGCCCTCATAATATTCAATACACGCAGACAAGATGTGAAGCAACAGCCAAACTTCACGCAAAAGTGGTTATTAAATGATCAGTAAAGGATGTAAATTATACATGGGGAACAAATCTGGAATGTCTTCTTTACACAGATATACGTTATCAGTGGCTGAGCATACTGATGGGATAAAATAATCAGCATGGAATTGGCAATGGGAGGGGAGATTTCAAACCATGTGAGTTGGTAACCATGTGTTTGCTAATTTGAAGATGGCAAGTGTGTTTTGTCAGTAGATTTTCTTCGTTACTGACATAAATAATTGTATGTGCCAGCTATGGTTGCCTGAGATGAATTCTCAATTTAAAGAAAAAACAGGGAAAAAAACTAATAATTTTTCACCACTACTGATGATTAAAGTAACTTGTATATGGTAAGTATCATTTTGTATTGATTCTTCACCTCTTGTATCAATATGAGTATTGATATGGAAAAAATATCAATACATCTATATATATCAGCTAATTGTTTCACCCCTAATACCCGTACAGCAGATAATTGATTACTAGCTACTATGCAGAACCTGTTCTGACCTATAGGAGGGAAGTTCTCCATTAATACATCTGTACATTATTACTGCTTTTTGATACTCCATCCTTTTGTTACAAACAAGCCATTCAAATTTGGAAAAATTACTGGTAGAACTAGTATCAACTGGGGCATCAAGAATGATCAGTAGAGTTCCTTTGGTAAGTTTGGTAGTACAGTCAATATGGTGCTTGGCAAAGTTTCCCCATATTACTGAACAGTGGTCCATAACTAGTAAAATAAATGCATTAAAATACAACATGTGGGTGGTAGAAGTAAAAACTTCCCCAGTCTACTTAGTAATGGTATTAATGGTATGTGTTAAATGAAGGTGATTTACATACAGCTTCTTCTTACCTATCCTGTGCCTATCAACAACTTCTTGAAGTTTATCATCTTTTACATTTTCTACATATCAAGGCCTTTATACTGCAAGTTATGACATTTCTGTGATGAAGTTAACAGCAGACATATTGTCTTAACTTCATTTATCATCATTCTATTATCTTTTGACCAGGATTCAATATTTGCAAGATCAGAACTTAATTCTGACTGATAATAACAGTATTGCATCATCCATACATGCCAACCCCTAGAGAAGTATAAACGTAAATTTTGTTAGTATGTGGCAAAAAATAACAATCTGAGCACAAAAAGTGTAATCTATATAATACGTGCCATAATTATAGAACGCTGTATGAAAAATGTACATTTAATTTTGCTACTAACCTGGATCTGCAGCAGGTCAAAATACTTGGCAAAAATGGTTAAAATCAAAGTGAATTGAAACATAAAACATATTGACAAATTATTTATACTCAACATTTCACTTTAACTAGCGTACATGTCTAACTTCAGCCAAATGATCATAATGTCAACAAATTCTGCAGTCAGCATGACAATATCCTCAATCTCATGTTCTTCTTTTCAAATCTATTGATTTGTCTTTATTCTAATTGGATATGTTTTGAAATTTAAAAAGACCAATCTGCTTTAAGAATTTTCATCCACATGTCAAACCATAAAAGTCCATTTTGCTTAACATCTGGCACCATTTTCTTTAAAAATACAGATGAGGCAAAGTTTCAAATTAAAGAACCCATCTGTTTTCATGGAAATGGATCATATACAGTTGCTATAAATAGAAAATTAGGAAAGTACATGTAGGTAGGTCCAGTATGGACAAATCAACTCTTGTGTTATCCTTATGCAGCACTCTTTCTTTTTAGAATATTCTCAAATTTATATGATGAGTGGAATTAAAGAGATGATAATAAAATTGGCAAACACAACTTGTTGCTTTATTTTTATTTTTTAATGAACTGGAAAAGTGTAATCTATACACAAGGAAGTTTAAGACGTAATTAGCTGAAAAATTTGTAATGATTACACCAAACCCTAATAGTTGGCATGTATGCATCATCTGCAAATATATCTGCATCTGAATGTTCCATGTTAGGAAGGTCATTGATAAAAATGAGAAAAAAAAAGTGTCCCTAAAACAGATTCTATGTTCAACTTGTCGTGTAGGAAACAAATCAATTTAATGCAGTATCATCAAGTTTGCAAAAATTTAGTTTGGCTAGCAGTATGCAATGGTTAACATATCAAAACCATTCTTAAAATCTAAAACCTATCACACCTGTTAGATTCTCCTTCTCAGTCTCCTGACTTATTGGAAGAGCTGTTGGACTCGGTGTCCTTTTGTAAAACTGACTGTTCTTTATGATCAAGAGTATTGTGAGTGGTACATTACACACCTGCTCTGTATTTAATGGTCCTCTTTGTAGACAAATGAAATTTTTGTGCAAAAAATTTTTTTCAGTCAATGCCCTTGATCATTTGACACCAACATTTTGAATTCTTCCTTACCCTAAGTGTAAGCCATCCATAAAGTCTGGACCAAGTCAGAGATGCAGAACTGCTGTGAAAAACCACTATACCATACTTGGTTAAAACACAAATTGGATATAGCAATGTCATGGTGTGGATCCCAAAATTTGATGATAATTTCAACAATTTCTTGAAGTACTATGAAGCTTTAGTGCCCCAAAAAATAAGAGTTTCTTTAATAATTTGGCAATATGTGTTGTATTCTTGATGAAATAACAAAACATTTCACTGCTTCTTGCTTATTTCTGAAAGACATTAACTTCATGAAAAGCTGTTAAAATGTTAATCAATTACTGAACCATTGACAATAAAGCCATAAAGTCTTCCCTGTATTTGTCTTCAGTGATCATTGTACAATCATTACTTAATTCTAGATAAACAATAGTTAATACGTTTGTTCAGTCATCTGTCAAACTCAACTAAGCACCAAACAATGCGACGGTCTAAAAAAAAAACAAACTCTAATGCTTGCTCAATCAACTATCAGACATGCCTATTAAAACAAATTTATCACCCAAACTGTCAGAAGCAATTGGTCATTGATGCATACATGTACCTCCCCCACCCCATCTTCTTTGGTTTTTTATGGAGTTAGAAATGCTGACAGCAGTTACAAATCACTGACATACATAGGCTATTTGTCACTGTGACATTAAAGATGTTAATGTACAGCTGTACTGTTGTCAAACACTGACTGGAAAGAACCATTTAATTGCAGTAGTGGCAAGATTTGCTATTATAATCAAAACATACAACTCCCTGTTTTTGCTTTGCAGTAGTGCAA
>JAECUM010022390.1:0-10670 GCA_016617855.1 Megalonaias nervosa | reverse complement strand
CTACTTCCTGCTACGAGATAAAAACAGACTGGTACTCGCGTTAGTTTTAGGTGAAATCTGCGCAAGGGGGTCTCCCTAAACACAGTAATGTAATGTAGAGCAATGTACAGTAATGTACAGTAATGGTCAATAATGAACAGTAATGGAGACATTTTAGA
Organism: Megalonaias nervosa; assembly: GCA_016617855.1. Taxonomy (NCBI): domain Eukaryota; kingdom Metazoa; phylum Mollusca; class Bivalvia; order Unionida; family Unionidae; genus Megalonaias; species Megalonaias nervosa. The sequence goes on along the minus strand of JAECUM010022390.1, from coordinate 10,512 downwards.
AAACAGTAATGTAAAAGAAATTCCAGTTATGAAGCAAGAAATTAATCATTTTGCACATAACGTATTGATGATGGGTTTTGTTAAATTGTAGGAATATGCGTTTTTGTAATGTTTGTTCATTTATTGATATTAATATCATTGATATAGAGGATCTCAAATGGGTAATGATTTAATATTGAATTTATGAAACGAGTTGAATAATATCCAGGCTTTGCTAGCCTTGTCGAGCAAAAGCGGACATTATTCAACGAGTTTCAGAAATTTAATATTAAATCATTACCCATTTGAGATTCTTTTTATCACATAGTTTTAATTTCAGTGGAAGAGCAGCAGAGAGGGTGAACAGACCAGGTTCGTTCGCAAAAATAAAGGTTCCTACGAAGGTTGAAAAAACAAGGCCAATAAAATCAAACCAAGGCCTCTAATGAGCGCATTTCAAAACGGAAGAAACAGACTGCAGTCATGTCAAATCATACGGGTTAGCTCATCGCTGTTACTCGTTTGTTGATTTGTATTTTTCAAATTTTAGGTGTGTTCGTTTGTGTGTTTTGGTCGTTTCACCCTCTCTGCTGCTGTAGTGTCAACCAAATATTTTATCAAGCCCTATGCGATACCTCGACCTAGGATCATGTAAATTTATTGTAATGAATCCATGCGTGTTAGCTTGTGCTTTTGAAAAGAAATTTTTAAATTTAATCATGTCCATAGCCCCTGAACACCAAGTTTGATGAATATTTCGTAACGTATGTGTATCGACTCCATTAAACACAACTAAAACATTACAATTATCTCTGATCACCTTAGGTATTTGTGTATAGCGCTGAGTAACATAAATCACATCAGTATTTTTATGCTCTACCTCGAGAAAATATCCGAGCTGGATTTGATTGTTTGTCCAGCATGACATCATCATATACTACGAGATTATTAATACGTCCATCCAGATCATCCACAGATGGTGCTTCATCAATATCAGTAACAAAATTAATATCACCACCGTCCTCGTCCAGCAATTTTGCATTTTCATTAAAATCCTTAAGTACTTTAAAACATCGTTGATCATCTACGGATGGCGCTATTAAATATAATTTATCCCACTTGAGCCATCTCATTATCAGATTAAGCAATAATTGTGTTTTGCCTGATCCAGATGGTCCGATTATTATCATTCTAATAGAATTTGGTAATGCTGGATGATGTTTGACAGGCTCTTGTTTTCGTGTCGCTGAGAAGTCAATTATATTCATATAATAAATAATATGAATTTATATTGTGTTCGATGCAGGGCATCTACCCCCACCACTGGATTAACAACAACAATAACAAAAAATAAAAGGCGTGCACTGACAGGTAAGTGTGAAAAATGTGGTACAAAAAAATACAAATTTATTTCGTCTAGCACAAAGATAGGTGGTGATATTGCCGCGTCGTTGGGAAAATTACCAAGGGGTCCGTGGGCAAAATATCCCGGAGAAAAACATTTGCCTGGCTATAATTACTGTGGTCTGGAACTCGTCTCGATATCCGACTCGATAACCAAGACCAACCAAAACCTGGAGAGTATCCAATAAACGCAATTGATCAAGCGTGTCATATTCATGATGTTGCGTATAAAAACAAGGATTTACAGCAACGACATATTGCAGATGTGAAATTGATTCATGCGTTAAATTCTATAAAGAATAAATCTCTCAGAGAAAAACTTGCTAGCTTCCTAGTAAAATCTGCGATGAAGGGTAAACTAATGCTAGGGGATGGTAATTAATCATAGATAACTATAATAATGGAATCGATTCATTATAGTCCAAGAGGATATTGGAGGGGTAAAGCAGCAACTGGTAAACTTGCTGAAGCAGCAAAAGTCTCAAGTGCTGTTGCTGCAGCGTGGTTAGCACGACAGGCAATATGGCAAATCTATCTACGTCCGCCTAAAAAATTCAACACGCGCATTTTGATGTCAGCGTTCCCAATGAAGTTCATCAAGCAGATATTTTGTTTTACCGCACGATACCATTAAAACACGTAGACGTCAATCACGCACATACAAATACGCGTTAACTGTCGTTGACGTTGCAAATAAGTATAAAGAAGCAGAGCCGTTATCAACTAAAAGCGCGGCTGAAGTTGCATCTGCGTTTGAACGAATTTATCAACGAGAACCCTTGCGATGGCCACAACTATTACAGGTTGATCCTGGCAAAGAATTTCTTGGTGCAGTATCATCTTTGATGAAGCAACATAATGTTAAAATCAGACGAGGACACACTACAATTCATCGTGATCAGGCAATAGTTGAGCGATTTAATCGAACACTTGCTGAGCGGTTATTTGGACATCAGTATGCAAAGGAAATAGTTCAGGCAGATACGAGATCTCGTGAATGGGTTGCAAGATTACCAAGTGTGATAGCTGCGTTAAATAATGAAATTACTCGTTCAATTGCCATGAAACCCCTCGTCGCGATTACAAAAAAATATATACCTGTACAACGACGCGATTCTATCTCTCAACCAGTATTAGGTAATGTAACTGTAAGATATTTATATGAACCCGGTGAACTCAAACGGGGTAAAAAAAAAGAGCAACTGATCCTATCTGGAGTGTGACCACACATAAAATTTCCAGCGTGGTAAGATCCACGGGTAGACCTGCAATCTACAGACTGGAGTCAAATGCTCCTCAGCGTGGATTTGTACGTGAACAATTACAAATAATTTCTGAACACACACGATTACCACCGCGTTCACTTTCGTAAACTGGCACCAGGGCGTCCAGCGCCCCGACGTCGATTACATTCAAGACAGGTCAGCATCACATTTTCGCGTGTGTGACCAATACTACTAGTAATTCTATCAACTGTAAATTGTCTTGGATTATTATTCGAATACTCCCACAGCATATTACAGTTACAAATTGCACAATGATTATTCTGTCGTTGCTTTAGTGTCATAATGAATTCAGCGTCGAGATCAAAATCGTTGTTATTTTATTTGGAAGATTTTCGATACCCAGATAGTTTTTTCTTATTACGTTATTGCTAGCAGTTTGATTATTATTTCTGTGAAGTCTACGACAACCCTGTGCAGCTGAGATATTCTTCCGACTCGTGCTACTGCGAGATAAACTAAATTTGACCATTCGATTCGATCATCGACAATCCAAATATTTGTATCAGTAATAGCTAGTCCTTGTGACGAGTGAATCGTTATAGCGTATCCTAATTTCATGCTCAATGCGCTCTCAACAACATCAACAACAACCAAAACAATATCATTAAGTACAAGTTTTTGTTTCTCATTAGTTCCTGAAATTTCAACTTCGATATTCTGCAGTCGAGTATCTGCTGGTCGATAACATAATGGTACAGGTAGATTTGAAAATTTTTCTTTATGTAACAGAAATAATTTCTCCTGCAGTGTATCACGAACTATTTTTCTACTCGCAACTATTAAATTAGTAGATTTCCACAAATTTCAGAAATCATTTATAGGGGTTTCTGGAATTACTTCACGCATTATTTCACATTGTATTCTATCTGGCTGTAGTCTGATTAACTTTTTAAATTCTTTCAGTGATTCATCAATAGCTCTATAATCATCAGTTATCTCCTTATAATAATCCAGAAACGTTTTTAACCATTCCTGCGGAGACTGTCCAACAAAAGGTGGTGGTTGACCATGATCACCGCACATTATCACAGCAGTATTCGCTGTCAGTAACCAATCAAGAAACATTTTTAATGTTTCTAACGACACAGTACAAATTTCATCCCAGATGATAATCTTTGGAATGTATTTTTCACCCATTCGCTCAGGTGTCCATTCATCTCCGCACCATCTGAAAAATCTATGATAAGTTTGAGATTTTACTCCTCGTTCATTCATTTCTCTGGTTAGTCTGTATGTAGGTGTCAGCACAATCATATCTGAACTCTGCCGAAATAATTCAATCGCGCGTGTTGTTTTTCCAGAACCTCCAGGTCCATTGAGATAAACGGTTTTATGTCTGGCCACAGGATCAACTACAGATGGTGCTGATGATTTTGATATTTGATTGTCATTGCTGTAATATGTCTCCGCGATTTCAACGTCTGCAGATTCGGAATAGTCAAGTATATTTTCTTGTTTTATTCTCCAGGATCCCCATTCACCAGTACCAAGTAGAGGTTTTAACAAATCCTTGTACGCGCTATTTATATAAAATGAATCCGTGGCAACTCTGACCGCGTAACGAAGGAATCTGTTTATCATCGACAGCAAATTTATCGAAACATACGCGAACATAGAAGATCTTAAATGAGTAAACTGCGGTCATTCACCTTCAGTATAGCTCACAATTATACCTAATTTAGTCCCGTCTGATAAATGAGCACCACTCCGACTTATAAATGTGTTTTGTTTGTTGTATCAGCAATTATAAAATCGAGTTCAGCATTGTCCATAATTAATCTTGTACATGTTCGTTTATGATCATATGATCCTCCTTGAGTAAATTTACCAATTATTTTTCTACCAAGATCTTTAGCTGCTTTCTCATTAGTTTCTTTCCTGAATTTACATACGTTATTAATAATTTTATTTATTTCTTCTTCGGGAAGGTCAGGAAATTTTTCCCTGACATCGCTTTCTACATCAAACTCGTCTGGTTGTGGCAGCCAAATTTGTTTTTGTTTGCGATATGATATAATTGCTTCATTTACTCTCAACGATATTAAAATTCCATTATCAAGCATATATCGTAATAGCACTATTGGAGCCCAATATTTTTCTGAGAAACGTCTTCCAAACCAAACATAAACAATCGGATGCAGATTTTTCGCGAACTCGAATGACTGTATACAAGCAATCCAGTCAGATCAAAATTTGGTAATAGCCCGTTTATCGCAACTCTGGTCATCTCGTGTGTGGGATGTCCAAATCTTTTAAAGTATCCAGAACACTCTCCGTATTCAAGAAAACTTCCAGGATAACACGCTACCATATCAACCGATATAACGTCACCGTAGTCGTATTCGGTATTCCATAATCCACCATGACCCTATTCAACACAACTGTGCTGGGTATCTTCAAGAAATTCCAATCTTGTCGGTTTCCATGTATTTTTCTCCTGAGCGATGTGAGCAGCAAGCTTGCTCATTTCCTCGTGGAGAGTTTCTGTAGGACAAATTTCTCCGCTAGGTCTTACAAACTGATCATAATTTTCATCATTGGAACTTCGAAATAGCCACACAGACACAGGGTCACTCTTACTGATAACGTTGATAAAATCGAATATGTTACCGCGGTAGAATTTAACTGTTCTATCTCGTGGAAATATTGTCACCGCGGACGTCCATGCATGTGCGTTATGACCAATAATTGTTATCGAAGATCCTCTTGATGTATATTTCGACTTATACTAAATTTCTCCGGTTAATGGTTTTACTGTTATTGGGAATTTTAATTTCCCTTCTAGTTCAGCAACGTCACTGATAGACGCTCCGGTATCTTAAACTGTTTCTGCCCTCGCATTTATTTTTTTAAGTCTCAAATCTGTTAAACCATATCCGCGTATCGCTTTTGAGAAATGTTCTGTAACTCGCTCAGCTACGCAATTTAACCAGGAAAATTTCATTGGTTTGAGATCTGCAACGTTAGGTTTATTATTTATCGGATATAACGCATAAACAACTGCAGTCACAGGATATACTCGTTCATAATATCGTTTGTCAATACCAGTCAACACTCCTGGTTTGGAATTTTTATTTATCGTGACAACATTATTTCCAGTATGAAGTCGTACATGGTCACGTATGTCACGGATAATCCAAACGTTGTCGTCAGTCTGCGTGATAAATTTTATTAGAGTATTATACCGTTGATCGCCTTGATGAATATCAAGGTAGTTAATAATTTCTCTCGCGCGTGAATCATTAATTGTAGCATCGACAATATTACTGATTCTGAATGTTGACCAAACATGAGCCGCACCATCGTTGCGAAATTCTTTTTTGGCTTCACGGATACGATCAGTTATATCTTTGTTCATCAAAGCCAGATCTTGCATCGAAAAATTAAATTTAGGTTTCGATAATCTGTCAAGATCACATCTGGCTCTAGAAGGCTTAATTGCCGATAATCTCTCAAACTCCTCCATGCTATAATTAAGGCGAATATGTATGTTTAATTAAACTTTAATTATACATATAATGATTCAAGCAAACAATAAATGTAACTGGTTGATGATCGGATTTTCATCTCGTTGTAATAAATCCTGATTAAATGAATTATGTGGTTACCACATGCAAAGCTTCAGGCGTGGAAGTGTGGAACCAAAACCGTGCTTACGGTGCGGTGTTGGAGTCAGAAGAAACACGGTTATGTGTGCAATGCCGTGGTAAGCGATACAGGGAGCTGAAACTATATTATGATAAAAAAATATAACGCCCTGATATCTCCTATAAAAACCGCCGAAGACTATCACGCCAGATTTTCAAAATAATCATTTAGACAAATAATATTAGATATAAATGGAGCAAAACGAATTTGTGAAGCACCCCATTATCAAGAATTATGAAGCATCCAGAGATGGTGTAATCAGAAACTGTCGATTAAAAATACCAGTCGGAAAAGCTGATAATGCTGGTTATCTTATATTTGGTGCTGGAAAGAAAGCTATCATTCACTTAGATTCGTGTTCGAATGTTTTCATGGCCCGATAAAAAATGGACTTGTTGTCGATCATATTGACGGTAATAAAACTAATAATTCTTTAGAAAATTTACGAATTGTTACAAAGAGTCAGAATATTGCATTTGGAAATATTGGCAGATGTAAAATGTTTGGAAAGAGGGCTGTTAAATCTGTAAATGTGGGGACAGGTGAAGAAATAATTTTCCCATCTATGGGTGTGGCTGGCAAATATTTTGACATTGGCTGTGTTTCAATACGACGTGTTGCAGAAAAAAAATAACCAAATCAGCATATTCAGTTAAATACGATCAGTTGGTAATTTTTAAATATGTTGCCATTTCTGAATAAAACGATCATTGTTGCCGAAAGTTGAGCAAATCATATATAAATATAATATTTATCGCTGATTATTTAACAAAGAAAAGATATATATGAAGAGAAAAGTATTCATTTTATGAAACGACGACGAACAAATTCGTCTTGCTGATACTTTACCTCCTGGCATTAATATTACTATCAGCGAAAAGTATAGCATGGATTTCAACAACATTGTTGATAAACATTACGGTAATGGTTTTTCACAGCGATTAAGTTCACTCATATATACATCACGACATGAACGAGCGCGGCGACGATTGCGAGACAAATTTATCAAACGACAACTCGCTGATCGACAAATCTGAACCACCGATCACTCAAATAATTGCCATTTGTCTGTGATATTATAAATATCAAGCGAGATAACTCTATCCTAGCTGATAGAACAATCAAGCAGTTACCCCGCTTATTACTGCATAATATCACAGACTGTTATGTTTGTTTTTTGTTTTTTGTTTGCCGCCGTAATGTAATTGTGTATATTTCTACTATATGAAAACCTCACAATCTGCAATAGACTGTTGTATTATCGATTATGGAATCGCGCTAATATGATTATAGAGTGATTCCACAAACAAATGACAGAACTCTCAAAAACATCTTCAATTATGTGAAGGGAAATAACTCCGTCAGGTAAACGACAGGCGTATATACATACAGACATACAAACATAACAAGCGTATATACATGCAAACATGACAAGCGTAAATACATGCAAACATAACTCTGTGAGTTATATACATACAGATCTCTCTCTCTCGTTGAATAATCATATATGTATCATGCAGTAATGGTTTGAAAATACATGTATACAGGCGCGATGTTCCAGTAAATTCGATCGCGCATAACTCTGTCAGTTATATACATACAGACATACAAACATACAAACATATCTCTCTCACTCTCTCTCTCTCTCTCACATATCTCTCTCTCTCTCTCTCTCTCTCTCTCTCTCTTCTCTCTCTCTCTCTCTCTCTCTCTCTCTCTCTCTCTCTCTCTCTCTCTCTCTCTCTCTCGTTGAATAATCAGTGACGGTGTGAAGATACATGTATACAGGCGCTATATTTCTGCAGACTGTATAAAGTAAATTTAAGCCGTTGTATCGATCCACGCACTATACACACAGTTGTGGTTAGCTTCAAAATATAATATTTTAACCAAAGGCAAAAATGTATAAGATTATAGATTTAACGATTTATTTTATTCATAATCTATTAAGTATATACTAATCACAGAATCCTAGTAGTATATACTTATTACGAATAGGAATTTCCTGCTAGGTAACTGTATAATTATTTCTAAAAGGTATATTCGTAACTGAAGTTCGTAGTATAGTGGTTAGCACGGCTGACTCTCATACTGAGGCCCTTGGTTCGATTCCCATGACTGACATTGTCGATGGAGACGACTAAGATGCCATTTGCTTAATAATTGGGGGCGCCAGCCCTAAGAGATTTCATGTACCCTTCGCCACGTCGAACAACGTGGTGAGTGTCGTTTTGCACTACCCCGGGGTTTGATTGGGGGGCGGGGCTTTACATCAAATCGATATGCCTAGACAGCCCTCTGAATTTCTAATATTTCGTTTCGCACATTAGGAATTCGCTGGGGGTGGGATGGGGTCCATGTGCTGGCGCCCCTAAAATAAACAGCAGTGTGATGTGAGCTCGTAACATTGTGACCTCACTGAAGGGACATTCAGAAAGAATGTTCGCCAGACGAAAAAGTCTCATGAGGTGGGTCATAAGAGAGACCTTTACCAGTGAAGAGTGCCACATTGATCAAAGAATCAATGATAGGACTCTTAGGGCTTCATACTGGGAATGAAGGGAACATCATCCTGCTGTTTATTTTGTCAAATATTTTTAATATAAAATATATTAATTTATTCAGAAATAATATTTATATTTATTTTCATTCAGAAATATATTTATTTTAATTTTCATTCAGAATTCAGAAATATAATTTTATTTTCATTCAGAAATATTTTTTATTTAAACAAATACTTATTATATAATGAATTCTGAAAATTTTAATGCTATTATTGTTGCTATTAAGCAATTACAACATGACGGTATAAAAATATCTGATGAACTTGATCCTGACAAAATTATGCGTGATTTTGAATCATTACTATCTCGAAAACCCGAAAATAGGTATACCTTGCCCTCCGATTATAGATTCATAAAGTTGTTCCAACAGGCGATGTTACGATCACTGGCAGCAATTACAGACACACAGGTAAAATTATTTGTTCCCCTTTCACGCTCAATCGAAAAAGTTAGGTTAAAAAGACTTGTACACACTCGTGTAAAACAGTTGAGAGATGTTATGTCTATGACGGATAATGATTCATTAGCAAAAGATAGCGACGAGTGTTACTCTACCCACAATACGGGCGAAAGCGAAAGTGAAACTCACTGTGATACCAAATAAACAAGAAGGATAATTCATTTCTGACTACTAAACAAGAGGGATAATTCATTTCTGACTCCATTGAAGAAGTCAAGAATATAATCACGGACTAGGTCAAGGGTAAAAAAAAATAATTCATTGACATGCGGATTCAGTATCATGATCAAACATACTAAACCATCGCGTTCACTTTTGTAAACTTTGTCTAAATTTGATAACGGACCACCACATTTTCATGTAAATATTAATGATATGTGGTGATCCGTTATCAAATTCAGAGAAGTTTTTTTTTTGCTTGGTGTTTTATGAGCGTGAGATCCCTGATTTTATCAGGGCGATCACGTTCTACGAACGCACATACAGATTTACATTAAGCCTTTCTGACCTCAAATCCAGAATGTGTCCATGTTGGTCAGTAAGTTTAAAATGTATCCGCGATAAGAGTGGATTCTGACATTTTAGATAAACAACATTGATTGGTTCTGATACAATCAAATATCCTGAGGGTACTTGAGGTGTAAGTGAATATAAAATGTATCCCTGTTGGGCTTGGATGGATTTTTGTAAATCTACTTGATAACTACCGTCGATGACGTCATAAATAAGATTAACTGCGATCGTTGACGTTATATTGACGATGCCCGGCGAAACATGACGTCCTTCATTGTACGGATTATTATTGTATTTGAGAATATCTGGCGGTGGGGCTATTTGTTTCCATGATTCAAGGATTTTTGGAAAGTAATTGTTAATATCGAAATCAAATTTAATAATTTTTAACTCGGCTCTACTACGTGACGATGAAAATCAACTTAATATACATTTTCAGTCATAAAATTGTTAATATAATTAAAATCATGTATCACTGAATTTATGTGCTGAATTACCCTGATGATATTATTTTTTGTGTCCTCGTTGTAATGATTTATCAATTCAGTGACATAAATCATAAGATCAGCTGAAGATCTATTGTATTCATCATTCAATGATTTATTCATATCAATGACAAATAGATCATGATATATATATATATATATATATATATATA
>JAECUM010022389.1:0-20455 GCA_016617855.1 Megalonaias nervosa | reverse complement strand
TGGCATCTTTAGACTGTATAACCATGAAGCGTGGAAATGAATCCACACCACATGGTTCGTCATCTGAGTCAGATCCAGTTTTGGTACGCTTGAGTTGATTTTTTTGGGAAATATCCATGTTGTTGGATTTAAAATTCAGCACCCGTGCTCCCCGCCCACCAAGGAGCCCAACAAGGGGACACTTTTCAAGTGTCAGGGATACACAGATGTTATACTCAGTAGGTAAATTCACCTCCTGATTCATCCCATAAGACATACTCAGTCGGTAAAATTACCTCCCAATTGACCCATTGAGCCACCGCCTTCTAGGAAGTCTTCTAAGACTTGGAAAAGGGAAAGTTAAAGGGATAGAATGTAGGGGCAACGGTGGTATCAAGAGAGATACAACGAGAAAGATAAAGACAGTGAGCGAGAAATAAAGACCTCCTAGGGCTCGGCGTCACCAGTCGATTTGTCGAGACCGGGCCCATCCCGACCACCCGTCTAGAAGAAGTAGAGGCCAAAGTAGTGAATTGCATCGGAAAGCCTCTGCTCAACTACCAGGATCCTTTCCTCCTCCGACACGGGTCGCAACCCACGGCAAACAGGTTGCCTCTACTTAGTCGCCTCTTACGACACGTAGCGAGGCACGGCGGGCCAATTCTACAACCCCGGACCCGCAGGGGGTGAGATTTAATATTTCATTGTCTAGTTATAACTGTCGTAAACTTGTGAGTTTTATAGGAAGAATGTAATTTAACGTTAAAATTGCTCTGATGAATGAAATCAGACCACATTCATGTAATCACGTGATATTTTATCTGGGAAATATGGCACATTTGTCTGCATAATTTGCGATCACGGAGATTGTGTTTTATTGACTAAATTCCAATGTTACCTTTTCAAAATATATAGAAATAAGAAAGTTTTTACTGATGTCTGGTCCAGATCTATTAATCGTTTGCATGTAATGAAACGTGATAATTGTTATCCATTTGTGTCTTGAAATGTCCTGATATAACACATTGATGCAGTCCAGAATCTCTTTGAATGATTTCACAATCATGCAAAGGAGTGTATTAGTCCAAAATCGAATGTGATGGATTAATCAAAAAGCGAATGAGCACTTTAGTAAGTCTAATAAATAATTTAAATACATAATTCCACCCGAATTATAGGTACACACAACTGTTAATTTTGACTAGAAATGGATTCACACAGACTGACCTAAAACAGGAATGAATTCTTTGTTTATCAAAGCCCTATTTGGACATATTTTACTTGATTTAGATGTGAATCGTTCCAATAGAATACTTCCAGACTAATTGTAAATAAGATAGGGCCTTGAACTCAAATGTTACGTAAACCTGTTTACATTATCTGAAGTACAACAATCATGGACTAAAGTTACTTACACGATATGCATATACATAACACTGCATGCATAGAAATAGATACGTGGGTGTCCATGTGAGAGAGTGAGAGTATAGAAATATCAAGGATAAAGTATAGGACGAACATAACACGAACAGGTCATATGTTCCTTCTAGTCCTGAGCGGTTCTGGTATAAATAACGTACATGTATAACCCTATAATTTCTCAAAGGATTCTAATTTTTGTTGTTTATTTTTCCTTTCTTCTTATTTGTTTTTTCTTTTGTTTCTGTAGCGCTAGCAAATGTGATTTACTATATTCGTGACGGCATGTACTGACGCATAATTCATATTTTTCAAGGTGTACACAATTTCAGTGATTGCTTCCTACTGACATTGACTGTTATATATATATATATATATATATATATATATATATATATATATATAGATAGATAGATAGATAGATATATTATATGAAGTATTATTCCCTTGTCTGCATGCATTCAGAAACGTACTGCATCATATCTTCAACATATCAAGGTCATATTAAGATCTAAATTATGTTTTCAATTAAGGCTTTTCTATCTGGTCTAACAAAGATATCTAACCACCACGCTACAGGAACATGAATTGTCTAACAATTTGTAATCGTAGCGAGAAGGTCATTAGTTATGCTCAGTCAATGGGGAGATAACTCGGAAAATAGCATCCGACCCGGCGTTTCAAACTTCTTGTATGGTAATATAACGGCGAGCTGACTTTTTTTTTTTTTGTTGCTATAATGTAATAATAAATGTTACTCCTACAAATATAAATACTAAATATGCTATTCCTGTTTCTAACCGGAATAAACATGGTAATGAAGCCACGTGTCAAGCGTAGTTACGTTTCCACTTATATTACCGAATTAACAAATGTTTCCACTTTGATATTCATTTTTAGCCATTAATATACACTAGCGATGATTAAAATGTAACTTATGAGTCCACTTCAAGTTATATCCATGAGTATTTTATCGTAATTCTTTATTATTCCGTGCATCGTTTACGTTAGCGGTGTTCTCTGCATATCTGATCGTCTCCGAGGAGTTATGTTAGCCGCCTTCTGATTGGTCGCTTGTCATGCGTCTTCGACAGCGACTGGCTGTCGTCAGTTGTCAGGGTTGCATAGGCGCGTGCCTTATTAATATAAATACCATTATGTTTGAGGCTTCGGGGAGAGCTTCCTGCAGAACTTGTGTTGTATACAGGCTTCTTTTTTTTTTTTTTTTTTTTTTTTTTTTTTTTTTTCCAGGGTCCCAGCTTCATTACCTCGGTAAGTTCAGTAAACTTGACCAGAAATGTCTGAGGAACAGATACGCCAAATGGAACACAGCTAAGTATGCAAACGGTGTTGATTGAACACACAATGCTGCATTCCCTTCAGCGTCTGTACTTTGCTTACTGAATTCCCTTTTGGCAACCTTACCGAATTTTACCGAGAACTGAAACCGATTTTACCGAGTTCACCGAGAACGCAGCCCAGATTTTAGCTCTCCCGAGTTTATTTAACAATGTTGGGATGCCTTTATTATAATTCCAATGCTTGTTTCTTGGGTTACAAGCCCGGCCCTATGATGTACGGGACCTAAGGCAGCATGCGGGGCCCAAGGCAGCAAGCGATGAGGGCGGGGCCCCAAGCATAAAAAAAATAAATAAAATAATGCATTGCTGAAAAGCGCAAGGCCAAGGGCGGTTGCCTCGTTCGCCTTGCCCTAGGGCCGGGCCTGTTGCGATATAGTTACTTTTGGTAGCTTTAACCCGTTTGGGGTCGGTGTATTGCAGTGATAGGGAAATTCCGACATGACCTAGTTTTGCTGAGCTCCATCATACATGTATAAGGCACTGTAAAGGTGTGTCCCAATGACGTAGGGAGAAATCTCCATTCTATGACTTTAACTGGCATGAACCTTTACTGAAAGTGTATTCGTAGAGGTTCTTTTCTATGTAGTAAACTCGTTGCTTGTTAAGTAATTGTACACATATTGAAAATTCAAGTGAAAACAACATAAATTAAACTAAATACTTGAATAAACAAGACATTTAACCCTATTTCACTCTTTCTCTTTATTAGTATCCCTCGGGCTTAATATTTCAGTCAATGTTATTGACTATTTTTGTAGTGTCGTCTCCTGAAAGGGATTTTGTGCTCAGTGTGTCCCGTTTTTCAAGAGCATCTTATTGTTTGAAGGCCATAACACCGGAAGCGCTACAAGAATTATTCAAAGTAAAAGCTCCAAATCGTGCATATCGAGCCGTATTAGAATTTCAGCTTGACTTTTAAAATGAGTAAAATAATGACCAAATGTTCACGTTAAATTAGATCCTTTTAATCGACCAAATACGCGCTCAACTCATATTTTTAGAAAGATCAATAATTTTTAACCTTTTTCAAAACAATACTGAAAATATTAACCGATGTGCCTTGCCTAAAACTTGGTTTTAAATTAAGTAGGCCAGGCTTATAATCCTAACCCGAAGATGCAATGCAAACATGGAGGAAATAGTAAATGTTGTTAGTGACGTCATTCTTAATATGTGACGCTACAAAAGTATATTCACATTTGGACCAAAATCTCCAAACCGTATAACAATTTCATAACTTTTCAGTCACCAGATTTGAGTACATTTGATCGCCAGGTTAAGAGGTACCAACTTCTGTGCTGCTCCATTGACGATTGTTAGCACCAACCTATAGTGTTATGAACGAGGCTGTAAGCCATCGCCGACTTGAAACAGTGAATTTTGATACGAATTTTCAGCTTTTGATTCCCCTGGATTATGCTTTTTAATTCGGAGTAGATCAAAGCGAGGTCAATTCTAATGGACGATTTTTCTCGTGGGTAGTTGGTTCTTTCCGGGGTTTTCCCGGGTTTTTCCTCCACCATTTATACTAGCCTCCATGAATAACCTATTTTGTGCTGAAAAATGGTGTTAAACCCTAAACCAAAAAAACCTCACAAAAATCCACGATTTACCGCAAATTACCGTACATAGGATAAACATCGGGAAAAGTTGTTATAGATAACTTTTATTCTTCACTTGAAGAAATGTATGAATAGCACAACAATTATTTAGTCTACGGCATTATAAAATAATATTTGACATAATGTTTGCAATTTCTCCCTTTCTTGGCGAGAAAAATGCTTTTCTCCGTATGTCGGAAATTTTCAACTTTTGGTCAGCTCCTGGAGTAATATCTTAGAGTTTATGGGGAAAATATGTATAGAATTACTCTGGTTTCTTCTCTTACGTCTGAGAGTCTCTGTTTGTAGACGCAGTGAATTAGACTTTTTATAAGTTTTGAATTTTATTTGTACTTTCAAAACTAAAAATATTTCGAAGCATAAACTAGTGAATATGTATTAAATACAGAAACACGTTCGAGTTTGATTTTCTTTACCGAGTTGGGAGAACAACTCGTTTGAGATTGCAAATGAATAGGTCTATGCCTGATATACTTAAAACAGCTTCCGATTTCACTTGAGCTTTTCCATTTAATCAAATCAGGTCTCTGCTGTGGGCTAAAATCTCTTAACCCACAGTAGTAAAGGCACATAATGAGAATCTTTGAAGAGCTTTTGACCAATACCTGATCTATAACTATTCAATAGCTTTACTCTCTGTTGGAGGAGCTAGGCAGGTTTTAAATAAGCCAAAATTTGGCTAAGGATTCCTGTTGCCATGCTCAGTGAGGCTGGTTCACAACTAATGTCCTTTTAGCAAAATTTAGCTATTTCCTACAAAGTTGTTTTTCACACTCTTAGGTAGAAACCAAATCTTTGATAAATATATGCTTAGCCAAAATTTGGCTAGTGTCTTTTAGTATAACCCACATGTATGGTTGCAAAAGAACAAATTCTAGGTAACTATGATTATCCCAATTTGGCTAACCGCAACATTGTCCCTTTCCATAATGTACTGTATGACATTTAGGCAGAAACCAAATTTTGGATAAATGTATCCTTAGCCAAAATTTGGCTAGTGTCATCATTAGCTTTTAGTACAAGCTGCATGTGTGGCTGTTAGAACTGAAAAGCTTAAAAGCTGTATAATTTAGCCAAATTTGGCTATCCACCTCAGCGTCTCATACCATAATGTACATGTATACAGTAGACTCGTGCACAATGGGATCCAAAATCAAAGACTGAACAATATGTGAGGGTGCAAGTTGCCGAGGGACCTCTGAGAAAGGAAGAAATGGGTGCCACCCTTTCTAGACATCGAGAATAAAGTGGAAGGTGGGTAGCAGCACTGTTTAATGGCTGAATGCTCATTTTATAAACTGCACTGGGGATAATTGTTAATAAACAGCTTTTTGTCATGAAATTGTTCGCTTTTTGCTGTTCTGCATAAATTACCTTTATTTTCAAGATAACCATATCTCTGAAAGATCATGAAAAACATGACTCCAAGAAGTTTCAACACAAATATGTGTGTGCCTCATTGTGTACCTGCAAATCATTGTTTCTCACATAATTGCCTTTTGTACAACAAAAAACAAGATTCCTTTCATTCAAATAGTAGAGATGTTTGTTTTATGAAGAAAATCTGACAGTATTGAGACCTGATATTATAAAATTATTTTATTAGAGAAATACTGATGCATGATTTGATTGCAAGTAACAGTGAAACTTCTGCTCATCCCTGAGCACACCTCTTAGTGCAAATTCGGGAATTTTAAGTTCACCACAAACTTTGGAACACACTTCTCCATGATGAACTGCAGCTATCAGACAAAGCTTTGAAATCACTGGGCACCCTTTTTAATTGGTGGCCTTGCTGTCTTTGATCACATCTTTCAATGACTAGGATAATTTAAGGTAATTAAACTGTTACTTATAAAATAATATTTATAAGTGTTCGAGTGGTCAAATGAAATAAGTTGAACTGATGCACAACCATGACCACTAGCTCATACACAGTTAGGATATGAATGCTTTAAACATTTTTTTTATTTCTTTCCCTTTATCTGATGCTCCATAAAAGACATAATTAATGTGATAATATATAGCAGTGTTGCATATACTAGATATATCAACCTTTTGACTTGCTATACCAATGAAAATAATGCTGGATGGTCAAAATTGATTATAAACTGCAATGGATTCTTAAGTGTGTTACGCGACAAGGGCTCGTACTCAGTAACAAAGAAAAGAGTGAAAGCCAACAAGCTTTGTATATTTTAACAAAATAATTTATTTCCTTAGAAAACAACGTAAGAACTGGAAAATAGGACTTAAGGTTTGTGAATATAATCCAAAATTTAATCCTAAGAATGAAAAGTACAAGTTCTATCACTAAATAGTTCTATTAGAATCCAGGTTCGAATCTCGACGACATACAAATATGGAAGGCGATGACGTCAGGTGTGGTTCCTGTACGAATATCAACAATTCCTCAACTGAATCAGTTTTTGTTTCCGAATAATTCCAGAATAAATTTCCATGAATATCTTTCAGAATTTTTATAAGAAAGTCAACTTGTTGAGTTTCCAGGAGAATAAATTATTAAATCCAAAAAACAGATGAAAAACAAACAATCTGGCAACAGTAAAAAAAAAACCCACCTTGTTCCTTCAAGATGTTAAACCGACTGACAGAAGAATGTTAAGAATGCGTATCTAAACCCCCAAAACATCATTTCAAGTCTCGCGAGATGGGTCATATGGTCTCTTACTACAAGAAATCTATCACGTACACCAGTGTAGCCCCACTTAAGAACCAATAATAAAAAACGTTATTTACACATGGCGATCACGCAAGCAAAGAATGGCCTTAATACTGACCAATCATTTTAACTTCCTGTTTACGAACTTCCCAACCCAAGACGAACTAGGTTAACTAAAAATAATTCTCACGTAACACGTTTTACGTCTTAGATAAACAGCATTTACTGGAAAAGAATTTCGAATCCCTACAATAATCATTACAATAAAATGTAATGAAACAAAAATAAAATAAAAAAGAATTTTAAAACTAACACACAAGCAATTTAATTGCATATACGTAACAAGTGTCACTGTTCACAGTTGCAAACAAGAGTTTAAACTAGTAACATCTAGGATATGTGTGGCCACATAGTGGGAACAAAGGGTGATGAGCTGTAAGAGTAACTTCCCTTCAACTATATGAAATACAGATGCAAAGACTTTTTTTCCTTTTAGAGGTAGTGGGATTTGGAAATAGAATAATTTCCTATTGTTAATGTGATTGAGTAGGTTATTTGATGGAGAAACAATTTTATTTAGCAATAACTATTCTTACCCCTTTATGTACTAGATAATAAGCCATGTCCGTAGCAAGCATGTCTGGACTTAAGGCACCCATCATCGTGTCTGGAAGTATCTGAAAAATATTTGCAATGACTTAACAGTCCAAATATAGCAAAAGAAAGAGATTTATTCTGAAATAATTGAAGTTTACACTTAAAAACATTGTTCATGCAATTTCCTATCAATTTTCCATGATATATTTTATATCTGTAGATATTCAACTAGCAGAGAAAACAACACAGCATGTTAAATATCTGCTGTTTGAGTCCCATTATAACCCCATTTTTGTAATTTTGTTAAATATCTCAATGAATGTTTTATAAAACAGGTGTGCATAACACACAAGGATTTAAAGTTATTTCATTCGTCAGCTATAATTGATTTTTATTTGGTTCTTTGCAAGCTAGAGCTTAATTGACAAAAAGTGCTCCCCGTAAGCATGGGACAAGTCCAATTCCTAACACAACCAATATGACCTCATACAGTTGTATGTACCATCTATACTCACTGATAAAACGAGACCAACTGTTAATTGCACAGATCAATATCTGCCGTCACATAATGTGCCTGCAGATCCGGGTCTGTGCAGTCTGTTAGGAGTAATCAGTAAAATAAACAACATAGACCCTGATCTGCAGGTGGATTATGCTACAGCAGATCAGAATCTTTGTTGCTTGCAGTTTGCCTTGACTTAAGAAAGTATATATAGTACATAAAAATGTTTGTTGCTCTGTACCTAGCACTCGCATGCATTAAGTACATTGTACCTTACTCTTCAAATAGGCATCAAGTATAGACAGTACCTGGTTTGTGTCAAAGACACACAGACTATGGGCAGAAAATATAAATTTGGAAAATATATTTTCTTTTCCATTATAATTAATTCTCACTTTCTTCCCATAGACTAATTAGTACAGTCAAAACCGGTTATCTCGATTACATCGAGACGTCAAGAAATCGTAGACATAACCAGGCCCTGAGATATCAGGGTTTAGTTGACAAATCTACTGCAGAACAATGATTATGCATCTGAAGTACCAAAATGAGAAGTTTTGTTTATAAAAACAAATGGCATTTCTAATACACAATAAAAATAATTCAGTCATGCCCCTGGTTATAGAAAAAAACGAAGACTGGAAGTCTTTTAAATGAGTTTAAGTAAAAAGTCACAAATTTTTACAACAATAAGTTACTGCAACAATGTCAGTGGTTTCAATTTGTTTTAATTTCCCTGTGAACAGCCTCATTCCTTTGGAAGCCTCAGCAAGACAATGATTTTCTCATGCTATCCAAAATCTAGGCCAACTGAAGTACATGTACATGTAGGACTATATTTTTTTTTAAAGTATATTTTCTTTTGTTAGAGTTGACTTGTGACTAGCAGCAGAATGTAACTGGCCAATACTGTGCATGAAAATCAATCGTATTTGTTTATCATCAGATGTTCCTTTACACTGGTACATGCCGGTTTTTACCTATAAAAATTTGCCTCTGTACCGGGAAAAGACGAGGCTGTCGGTATCCATGTACCGACAAACTATAAAATGTGTTTCAAGTCTTTAAAGTTAACTGTCTCAACATCAAATTCTGTAAGAAGCCAACTTATTCCACTCACACAGTTAGAAGCCAACTTATTCCATTCATACAGTTGTAGTCCCATATCCCTCCAGACTTTCATCAGTGACCGTGGGCAAGAACACAGCACCAGAAGGAGAGTCGGCTAGTCTCTTTGATGGATTGCAAGACTTTGATATTCAAGATAAAAACAATACAAATGAAAGCACTCCTCTTTCTGATTCATAGACGTTTATCCTATCAGTCCACTTCCTGCTTCACTCCATTTGTGTTGAAGAATATGTAATCATGGCACAGAGATCAACAACTTCATTTAAAAAAATACTGGGTGCAATGGATTTTTTTTTACAATACCATTGGTGCTTTTATTTACTCTTGCTCAAAACAAATTAATAACCAAGTGTTGGGGGGAGGGTTGAAGGGTGAGGGGTGATGGCCAGCTTGGTTTGGAATTTTGTGGGTTTCCATTTATAGATTATTGTGAGTCACGTGATCTAGCCATGCTCAAGTTGAAGACTTACACTCGCACCAAGCATGGAAACACTTTAACTATTACCGAATTCATTTTAAACATATTGTGTAAAACAAATTAGGTATTTTTAGCTACATATATTGATGTTAACCTGATAATTTTCCAAGTTACAGATAAGATCAAATTCGTGATGCTGTGTATATTGTCATGGTGCTGACATGTGATAATGTCCAGTTTGAACGCAGCTTCTGTAAAGGTCTGAAACGCATTGATCCAGTTTCCTTATTCTAAAGTATTGTTTACAATATAATTTTCTCCACTGTATGCAAGTGACAAACTATTCATTGATGAAATTGGCTGATTAGCATTTGTACTGGTAAAATTTGGTCTTGTACCGACTTTTTCCATCCTTGCCGGTACGAGGTACCAGTAATAGCGGAAATACTATATCATTTCTTGTAAAATTTCTCTGAGATGGACATTAAAAATTGCATTTGAATTAAGTGGGTCCACATGTTACTTCGGACCGAAACTTATGCCTGACATAATGAGGTTATCGACTTAAATTAGCAAAACAAAGAATGATTTTTTCAGGACTGGACCAAAACACTTGACATCCATGGGTTCTCGAGATAACCGAGGTCAAAATAAGTGGGTCTGACTGTACTTGCAAAAGCTAAAAGTGTTTTTACTAAACATGATTATCATTGTAAAACTGCTCTAATGTGTGTCTTAATTATCGCATTGCATTTTTGGAATTATCTCAACTATAAATACAGCAATGCACATGCAGCACTACTAATGTGCCCTACTGTCCATGTCACAATGGAACGAGGCTAATATAAGGCCAAAACTGTCTCCTCAGAAAAATAAAACTGAACCTATCTAGACAGTTGGTACACTTTGCTAATGTATAAATTGTAAAGAATAAAGAAGAAAACTTTAAAAATAAACTAAGAAAAGGAAGCAATTTATAGACCAATTACATGTGTCAGTGGTAATGACTTAGATGTTTGATAATGGTAATGACTGAGACTTTTGATGGCTTGCTAAAATAAGTGGACTTAGATAAAACTTGAGAGAAAAAAAGGAATTTGTCAGATGAATCATACATACTATAATCATGTCAAATATATTCTTTCTTAGGTTTTAAACTGAATAGAGTAAATATCGATATCAATATTGTGAATATTCAAATCTGAAATATATCCTCTGAAACTTAAAGAGTGTGCTATATATTTCTTGTTATAATCTCCATTATACCAATTTAGTGCCATTTTCTCAACAAAACTTTAGCTAAAGTAGGGTATATTGAGCAAAATGGTACAGAAAAGGGATGAAAATCAATCTCTCTCTCACAAAAGCAAACGACAGTCACTTATTTGGTATAAAGTCCTAAGGTACATAATCTATCTAGAACATACCAAATCTGAATAATGATGGGAGTGGCAGTATTTGAGTTGGCAAAGCAATGGACTCAGAAATCAAAGGGTCATATGTTCAATACACACCCTGATCAGAGCTGGTTAACTGCTGCAGTGTTTTCTTGTGAGATGCATATAGCTCCCATTTCTTTGGCATGATATAGCCAATAAGGTGTTTAAACATGGAGGTAAAACCAAGCATGCAAGCAGAATAAAGGTGTAATGAAGGAATAACAATGTTTATGCCCTAATTGTCTTTATTTCAAGCTTCTCTAATGTGACACAAACAAATACGCAAATTCAGACAACAAACATAGTCTACGACTAGTTTACAATGCTATTAGTGTAATTACCTTTGATGTAGGTACAATGATACTGGTGCAATTACCTCTGATGTAGTGTACAATGCTATTGGTGCAAATACCTCAGACGTAGTTTACAATGCTATTGATGCAATTACCTCTGATGTAGTGTACAATACTATCGGTACAATTATCTTTGATGTAGTGTACTATGCTATTGGTGAAAATACCTCAGATGTAGTGTACAATACTATCAGTGCAATGACCTTTGATACAGTGTACGATTTTATTGGTGCAATTACCTTTGATGTATTTCACAATGCTATTAGTACAATTACCATTGATGCAGTGTACAATGCTATTGGTGTAATGACCTCTGATGTAGTCTACAATGCTATAGATCAAGATGCTCTCATACCTGATTTGCAGTTTACCTGTAAGGTTGACATTACACCTGTGGCCACCTGCAGTACACTTACAAGAGTGTCATAAACATCAAACATAGCCTCTTTATCTTCCTGGGAAATAAAACAAAAATTACATAAAATTCTGCTTGAGCATTCATTCTACTTAAAGCCTTCTTTCTATTAACAGTACCATTACAGTAGCTTCCTGTTGGTCTGTGGGTCTTCCTCCATCAGGTATACTGGCCACCATGTAAAGTCTATCATATACCAAAAAATGGCATTAGAATGACAGGCCAGAGAAACCAGTAAAATCCTTAAACATGTGTAGATCATGTATTAGCTCTTTATGCAACTGCAGTTCTGATTTAAATGGAAAATACGCTTTTGTTAAAAACATTCTTTCTCAAACAAATGTACAATTTTCCATTTGTTTTGGAGGGCAAAAATTAATCTTCCTGCCCTAAAACATGCAAAGTATTTCATTCAGTGTTCGAAAACAAACATAAAAATCCAAGGCAAATCGACCAATTACACATCTATTATATGAAGCTTCCCTTTAGTCAAACAGCAAATTAATAACAATTTATGTATACAGTAATGAATGAAAACAAACCTTACCTGCTTAGTTTCATCCTATTTCAATTGATAAGAAAATGAAAATAAAAATCTTTAATTATGGATGCAGCAGATATCTGCATTATCTCCCCTACCATCATCTTCTGACTATGAAAATCTGCACAAATGCAACTCAGTCTGCACTCAGAGTTTGTCGTTGGCTAAAAAGAACCCAAATGAAAATAGGTAAAATAAGATGAGGCTAGTCTTGTTTATAATTTTCCACAAATTTAATTTTGATTGTATGTAAGAGAGTAGAAACTCGAATATTTAATATTCCAAACTGAACTAATGAACCAATCCGGGTTTTAGCAGTTCAGAAAAAAAAACTGATATGAAACTAGTTGCAAAATTAATTACATTGCTAAACCAATACTTACAAAAATTCACAGCAATGAATACAACATACGTAAATCATCACCTCCACCATAGGGTGCTACAAAAATCCTCAAAATCAGACATAATGCAACTACATATTCATTGATAAAATAGAGCATGGCACAACACTCACAGGTGAAGACATCATCATGCATAGGAAAACAGAAACTATGTTCCTGAATCTTTAACAACAAATTGTGAAACCACCCAAGACACTGAACTCCTCTGGACTTTCCCTAAAGGCCAGTAGATGTTGAATTTCACTTCCTGTTCTGCAGACAATTGCTGGTCATTTCATTGTCTCTTTATTAAAGTTAAAATCCTGAAAAAATGCCTCAGGAAAACCTGACATTGCATCTTTTTTGTATCCTTTATTTCAAACTTACATGGGGGAGATTGCTCTTGGCTATGTAGCCACCTGTTTTCATGAACAGTCACCTATTCTGAATATTAGAGAAAGCCCTGCCTCTGACCTTTTAACATCCCATTCTTCTGATAACTAATATATGTAAAATCTGAAAAACAACTCAGCTGCATATTAATTGTAAACAAAGAGCTATATAAAACTCTCACTGCCGAAGATATAATTGTGCGTTATGTAAACACAATCAAATAAGTAATTTATCAAGTCAGTAACAATATCCATCTAGCCTTAGCAACCGTTGACCCTTCTGACCTTAATCTCACACATTTTTACCACCCTATTCCTCCAAGACACTCATCATCATCATCAATCTCTCAACCTAAAAGGTCGCTGGGGCACTACAGTTGACTCTGCAACCAATTTTCTCCGTCTTTCCCTGTTCTCTACTGCCCTTTGGGAATCTCCAAATCCCATGCCTGTCCACTCCTTAATGTTGTCTTCCCACCTCTTTTTCTGTCTGCCTTTTTTTCTGCACCCTTGCACTGTGCCTTGCAAGATTGTTTTTGCCAGTCCAGATGATCTTGAGACATAACTGTACCACTTGAGTTTGCGCTTTTTTACAGTGGTCATGAGGTCTTCATAGGTTCCGATGGCTTGTTGGATCCTGTTGTGGACGTCTTCGTTAGTTACATGGTCAATGAATGAGATGCCCAAGATCTTGCGGTAGCATCTCATTTCGAAGGTTTGAATCCTTCTTTGTAGATCTGATGTGAACGTCCATGTTTCACAAGCATACAGAAAGATGGATATGACAATCCAAGACACTAATGCATATCAAATCTGAAAACAACTGTATGCCTGGAAACAACAAACCTTATACAAAACTCAATGTCTCATCTGTATGCTTAAGAATATAACCCCTGTATCTAACTTTCATACAAAACTTGCATATAAAACTTTCACATTGTTGACCATAAAGCAACACATCTGCTCAAGCAGGTGAGACAGGCAAGACAGGAACTCCTCACATATCGTTATAGAAACGCTTGCTCAACAGTAATATTATTTGAATTTTTCAGCTGAATGCAGCCAATGAAGACATAAAACAATGTCAAACACTTCAATACAGAACTCTTTATACAGTTTATCATGATGTAGCTAGCTTTCTGTTTGAGCAGGTGAGACAAACAAGACAAGAATTCCTGGCACATTAACTGTTTACACTTTAGACACACAGTATCATTATCATACAGTATCACTTGCGTGTGGCAACAGATGTAAAAGATGTGTGGCTTTCAAAAACTTTACAAAACTTCAACATTGTTGACATTTATGTTGCTGCTGGCGAAGCAACACCTATATCTCACCATGTATATGCAGGTGATAGTAAAACAAATACAGCCCCACTGTACAACACTCTCAAATTTACCTCAAAAAAGTTCAACAATTTATCTTGTGACATTGACCTTAAAACCCTGGATGGTATCCCCGAGGACGTTTTAAATGTTCCAGTGAATCAGGTTCATATTCTAAATACCCCCTCCACCCCCATTTGTTCTTCTAAAATTAAACTGACCATCATGAACTTGACCTTTAATCTTATGACTTCTGTATCAGGAGCAATATTTGACATCACAAGGCAAACATCCTTTTCATGTCTGATGACAATACATCCTTGGCAAAAAGTAGTACGACCAGAAACAACAAATTTGATCAATGACCAGTCACCAGAAGTTTAAACAACTGCTCCCTGTGATCTTGAACTTAGACATTCCTGGTTTTCAGTCTTTATGGATTTTTTCTTCCCCAGTGAAGCATTTGAGGGCTAAGACTGATGACGATCCATTGATGGATACAGGAGACAGAGCGTTTTAAAATAACTTTAACAAAACAGTTTATGGACAGACAGATGGTTGGATATTGCGACTACAGGTGAGACAAAAACGAAGGCATGAATGTGTAGCATTTGGCTTTTAAATGCATAAACAAAACATACAGACAGGAACTCCTCAAACTGTCAAAGATGACAGTGGCAAAAGCAATACAGAACCAGACAATCAGCTGACATGACCTAGCACAAGGCTGGTCATCATATAAATTTTTAGCACAAGTTTGCACTGATCTTGAAATTTTAACCACAAATGTATGCTTTTATTCATAGAGTTACAGCAACAAAATTAACAGGACCATAACAAAGTACTTATATTATAAGGTGATGGAGATTTAGAAATGCAACAAAATCTCAATACACATGAATTGGGGTGGGATGGGGTGGGTGGGGGTGGTTACAAATGTTCTTCAACTGTAATGAATATTATCTACACAGGCAGGACAAAGCATTATTTTAGTTCAAGCCCAACTATCAAGCACTTTTAAAAAAGACAGATATAAGTTTTCAAAAAGAAAAAGTTAGAGTTTGATAAAAGACCTGAGAATGATCAAAACACTTCACTGTTGCATTTTATAAAGTCCATCTGATTCTGCATCTTTGCAAAACTGTAAACAAATTAATGAATCCTAACAAGTTTTGGATCAAAAACTGATTGACTTGGTTTGGTTTGATTTGATTAGGTTGTAATGCCATTTTTCAGCATATGACAGGCTATAAATAGCAGCCAGCAAATTTGGTTGAGGAAGAAACAAGGAGGTCCCCGGGAAGAACCAATAACCCATGGGAAGCTGCTGACAATCTTTCTCACATACCTTATGCAAGTAATTTCGAGACTTGAACTCAAGCAGACTGAGGTTAGATGTGAGAGTGATCTATGAAACGAAGTGCTTTAGCCTGCTCAGATACCAGAGCCCCTGGATCAAAAACTGAAATCTTGAAACTTCAGTCCAAAGGATGAATTTCCAATTCTAGCATGCTGACTGTATTAACAGTTTAAACTCCCTAACACTGGACTGGTTAAATAAATAAGAGTTCTTTGAAGGGAATGATTTTTCTACTGGGTGAAAAGAATCTCCAGAAATTCAAGATAAGACCATTTCTTCCTTGTAATTTAAGTGTTGAAACCATCTCAGATATTCATCAGCAAATTAGCTGCTGTGGTACACATAATTGATGTCAGTTTGGCACCATTTTCGTATGGGACAAAGTAGACATCATTAGAAGTCTTTTGGTGAAAACCCATGTCATAATGATCATCCATTCAGGAGTCGTGAAAACAAAATTTTTGAAGGCAGTCTTCATGGCAGCCATATTGGATGTACAACTGGCACCATTTTCATTTAAGACCAGCTATGTATCATAGGACATCTACTGTGAAAACTCCATGTTGATGTAGCCAATCATAGGACATCTACTGTGAAAACTCTATGTTGATGTAGCCATCCATTTGTAGAGGAATAAAGAAGACAATATTTTCAAGATATGACTTTCCAAACCTCACATGAGTATGACTTTCTATTCAAGTAGTGTGGTGCTGGAAGGGGTGGATTTTTAACATAGCTTTAACAACTTTCAGTCACATCACTACAATGTCTGCATTGTGGCAGATCATGGTGATGTCTAGGACTGGGACAACATGCCACAGACATGTACCAATATTTCCTACTCAGTCATATTATCCTGACACCAGGCCAACCTAGCGAGGCAGATTTTTGTACCATTTTTATCAGTCTCTGATATAACTTGGCCTGGGCTCAAACCCACAACCTCCCACATCCTAGGTGAATGTTCTATCCACTTAGGCCACTGGAGCAGTCTGCTTATGTAGAGTTGTGATAACAAGATTTTAAGATGACAGCCACGGTGGCCATACTGGATGGTAGATTGGCATCATTTTTTTTTTTAGGACCAGCTAAATATCATAAAATTCTATTCAAGAAAACCCCATGCTGATATGACCATCCATTCAGGAGGAATAGCGATAACAAGATTTTCAAGATCACTGCCATGGTGGCCATATTGGACACTCGATCAGCATTGTTTTTATTGAGCCACAACATAACATAAAGATCTCTTGAAAACACAATTTGATATGATCATCCATTCATAAGGAGTTGTAATAGTAAGCTTTTCAAGATGGCTGCCATGGTCTCCACATCGGAAGTTAGATTGGCACCATCTCCTTTTAGGACCAAGTAGGCATCATAAGAAGTCTTTTAGTGAAAACCCGAAATTGATATGACCATCTGTTAAGGAGGTGTAGTGATAACTAGATTTTAAGATGGATGTAATGGTGGCCATATTGGACATCAGATCGGTGCCATTTTCATTCAGGACCAACCACACATAATTTAAAAAAGTCTTTTAGTGAAAACCCATGCTGATATGACCACATATTCTGGAGGAGCAGAAAAAACAAGATTTTAAAGATGACCACTTTGGCAGCCATACTGGATGTCTGAGCAGCACCTTTTTCATTTAGGACCAACTAGACCATGGGATTAATATGTGTATAAAGTTTCAAGTCAATCCTCCAATGCAGTTTAAGGAGAAGTAGCAATAGCAAACTTTTGCTAATGGACATATGATTGATAACAGAAACTTCCAGCCAGGCCTTTGAAATCATGTACATTTCAAACTGGAACATGTCAAATTTATGAATTATACTAAAAAATATTGTGTGGAATTTTATGTAACTATACTGCTGTGAAAAAACTTATGCAAATTTTTTTAAAAACGTTGCTCAAAAGGTAGATTAATTTCAGAGTGAATTCCTGCATATACATGCCATGCTTGGAGAAAACGTTTGAAATCTTCAACAGACAGATAAGACTTAATCATCTTATAGGGATGGATCTAGATAAATGATTTTTCAATATTTTCATCACAAGATCAATCTCAACAACATATCTGTAGATCTTTATTATATGCACTGGGGATCCCTTAGAGAGTCATCACAAATCCACGTGTCTGCAAAAAAATCAAACATAAAACGGCATATTTTGCAAATCACAGAGGACAAGAGTGTTTCCATATTAAGAGTCATAACTCTAAGTACAAAAGAAGCACGCAATATTTTATTACATAAACATCTGATGTTACATCTTCATCATAGCATTTAATAAAGATGTGAAATCAACATTTCTCCATTGCACATACACGATTCTGATCAAACTTCTAAAACTTAATTTGCACTCTTAACAGTTTATACCATTCAGTTACAAATATGGGAATATTAAAATATGGTAGACATTTGAAACGGTTTTAAAAAATGCTTCTCAGCCTGGCACCTAAATATTTTTCCGACTCTGCACAAAATATCCATGCCATGTAAACTGCAATTATCCATTCAGGATGGCTCAGTTTGATTCATGAGGTTTTAAGGTCATCTAAACCACTAATGCAGTTACTTACTTTTCCGTAATGGTCTCTATGACCTGTTTATCATAATAGTTACGGAAGTGTGATTTTAATTCTTCTCTGTAGTTTATATTTATTGGAAAGTTTAATGGTTGACGTTGGTTTATGCATAAGGTGGGCTCAGATCAAAGAGTGATTCCAATGTCTTTCAATTTAGCTAGCATCTTTGCAATTTGATGGGCTCTAAACACATCTAATACTGAAACTACCTGCCAATGCACTCAGCAAGAGGCAGCTAGTCACATGTTTGCTTCACGTATGGAATTATAACATCAAAAGTGATGGTGATATCAGATAAATTTTACCACTAAACCACCATATATAATGCCATAGTCATCTGAACATACTGATTATGCAACATGTACTGTATTTTAAGTAAGAGATCAAACACATGTACTTATAAACCAATCAGATTATATTATTTGCTGCATCGGCTCCCTTTGATACCTACAAATATGCAAAACTTGATAGCAAAAACCCTTGAATTTAAGTACCCACAAAATGTCTTTAAAAAGAAAATAATATTAAAAAACCACAAAAACTGAGATCCAGGAAAATAAATGAAACCACACTGTAATAATAGATCAGATGATATTTCCCAGTGAAAAAGCATCTTTCACTGGAATAAGAGCAATCAAGTTTCTTTCTGGTCTTCCAAGAAAATAAAGCCTTGTCCTTGTGAACAGTGACTCAGAGGTCACACTACCAGGCGAAGTGGGTGACTAAGTCGCCTAAAAAATGTAAACTTCACCTTCTTCTGTTAGGAAAGCGAAAACAACTCCCCCCACCCCCCGTGATATTTTTTAGAGGTACATTGACTAATGATACCTTTTGAGATGCCCCCTTGCCTTAGCCAGGTTAGTTCTGGTGTAGCAAAAGGTATTCATCAAGCCATCAGTAGCTAGGCCTAGTTTTGATATCAATTACGTTGACAAACAAACTCTTGCATATTCACAGGCATGTGTTTTGATAGCTGACTGACCATTAACCATATCCCGAGTATGTTAGCAACTAGGCCCCTATCACTACCCGATTTATGCATGTTATGCCTGGATGATTAAAAACATACAAACTTGTGTTTCGAAACTTTAACAATGGTACGTAAATAGTAATTTGTGTATTAAGAATAGAATCGGTGATCTGGATGTTTTAACTGCCTCTTTTGTATTATTTCATCATAAAATTAGTTTGAAACTGTAAGTGTACCAGTAACGGTGAAATAATGGTAGACAATATTTAATCAATGCCTAATATTAATACAAGTACATAGACAAATAAATAAACTATAAATCTGCAATCCTATCATGGACTGCTGTAATGAAGCTATATAAATTGAGTGTTTACATTATGAAAACCCATCCTTCTAAAAATAGATGCACTAACTTCTGTGTTGATTTGGTTGGAAAGAACGGTTTAGTTCATATACCGACTACAAAGGAGCCATGTCTGTAATTTTATGCATTTTAGTGTGTTATGAATGCATAGTTACGGTAATGTTTTATCCACAACAAAGAAATGAGGACAAACTGTGATCTGAAAACAAGTGTGCATTTGCCCTCATGCACATGGTACAGAGGTTGTTTCAAATGAGTTTAGAAATCTTCGAAAATGCCATTATTGTGAAATTTAGAAAGTACAAAAAAAATAAATAAATAAATATAAAAAAATATAACAAAAGTTAATTAAGGGTAGTTGATTAGCATTTTTTAAAACCTGCAAGTACAAAAATGTAATCTGGTTACTCAGATAAAATTTGTTACAATGTAGTTTCTACTATTCTCTTTTGGAGTCATATGGCCAAAATAACTCAGGAAATTTTCTACTTGAAAATAAAGTATTGCTTAAATCCAATATTAAATGCAAATATGAATTGTGGGAAAGAGAGGGCATAATTAAAATAAGAGAACACACATTATATATATATATATATATATATATA